>PVIJ01017106.1:0-30563 GCA_004024925.1 Scalopus aquaticus
AGATGTGGTACATATACACAATGGAATACTATTCAGCATGGAAAGAAGATAAACACATGCAATTTGCAGCGACATGGATGGAATTAGAGGGGATCATACTCAGTGAAATAAGCCAGAAAGAAAGAGAAAAATATCGAATGGTTTCACTTATAACAGGACTATAGGGAGGCCGGGTGGGAGAGAGACACTCAGTGGGGGGTTGGGGGGGAGGCGGAGGGAGGGAAGGGAAAGGGCACAAAATGGAATAGAAAAGAACACAAGGGACCATGGAGATGGATCACGGGTGAATTGGTGGTGGGCTACCCAAGGGGAATGCAAAATGTAAAAGACATAAATAACAATAAAAATATATATTATATTAAAAAAAAAAAAAAGGAAACCAAGCTAAAGGCAACTTGATCTTGGACGTCTACCTTTCAGAACTGTGAGAAATAAGTTTGTGCTCCTTAAGCTACCCGGTCTGTGGCAATCTTAGCAGACGAAATGTGGGAAATAATATGTAAACAAAAATTGGAAGAGTGAATTATATGTCCGTTAAAAAAAATTGAGGCTCATGCGCAAACATAAGTTACTGTGCATGATCAACATTGTGGAAATGATCAAGGAGATGTCACCTCACCCTGGTTAGAAAGGCTGAAAGCCAAGAAGTGTTGGCGAGGGTGAGGAGAAACCCCTGTGCACTGTTGTTGGAAATGTAAACTGGTGCCGCCACTATGGAAGACAGTATGGAGATGCCTTAAAAAGTGAAATAGAGGGCCTCCCTGGTGTTGCGATGGGTTAAGCACAGCGCTGTGTAGCTGTCGGCCCCTGAGGTGTGAATTCGAGCTTGATGCCAGCAAGTTTGATGACTGTCTGGGGAGATTCCCACATGGCACAGCAAACCCCTCCTGCCTTGCACGCTGCTCCCCTCAGCAGTGTACTTCCGTCTATCTGCCTGTCCTGCTCCACTCTGTCTCTGGTGAACCCTCTCACCGCCCCACACCTCTGGCCTGCACCCCAGCTTGTATGCAAAAATAAATATATTTTTTAAAAACTTGAAATAGAACACCTATATGATCTAGGCCCATTTCAGGGTATTTACATGAACATGAAAACACTAATTCCAAAAGATCTATGCACTTCTCTGTTCAGCAGATACTACAACAGCCCAGTACCTGGTGAGGAATGAGTAGATTAAGAAGCTGCAGTAGGGCCTCCCTGGTGGTGCAAGGGGTTAAATCTCAGCACTGTGAAGCTATGGGCAGCCACTGCAGCACGAGTTCGATCCCCAGACAGGGAGCTGACCCACAGTGCAGCAGACCTCGCCTGCCTCACCCATTGCTCCCCTCAGCAGTGTATTTCAATCAATCTGCCTGTTCTGCTCCCCACTCTGTCTCTAGTGAACCCTCTTACTCTCCCACACCTCTGGCCTACACCCAGCTTTTATTTGCATAAATAAACAAATCTTCAAAAAAAAAAAAGAAGAGGTAGAAGAGGAAGAAGCTGCGGTACATGTCCACAATGGAACGCTGCTCAGTAAAATATAAAATAGAAAGAAAATCTCACCATTTTTAAGGAAGGACCTCGAAGGGGATTACGCTAAGTGAAATAAGTCAGAAGGAGAATGACAATGTAGGATTTCACTCATTTGCTAAATATAAAGAAATAAAATGCAATTAAATAAAAAAAAACTATCAGACTGTGACAACAGAATGGTGGTGCCTAGAGGGAGGGTGGGAGAGGCCAGGAGGAGTCTGGTTGGTGGGTGGTGACGGACACTTGGTGGCGGGCAGGGAGGAAGACATCGCCGTACACCTGGAAACTACAGTGTCCTCAGCTGATTTGCAGCGTGTGTGGGCGATGATCTGGGGCCGGGCCCTGAGTTAAGATGGTGGTGAGGGCTGAGAGCTACTTCAGAGGAAAATTAGAAACTCAGTGAGTCAACAGAGGCTCAGAACGGAAGGAAAAGGCATGATTGTGAGTGCCAGGTTATTCTTCTGGCAGGGGCGTGGGCGCTCTCTGCGTCGCCATCAGAGAGAAGGAGGAGCCCAAGCACCGCAAGGAGAATCTCGGAGCCCAAAGACCACAGGACGACGGTTCTTGAGGAACATCTTCCAAGTGAGAAAGAGAAATTGCCAGAGAGGAGAAAGTGAGAAGGGCGCTCGAGGTCTCTGAGGTCAAAGGAAGGAGGTTGGAGGAGAGTGGGTCACAAGTCAAGGAGGTTGGGTGCAGTGACCTTGAGAAAAGACCTTGAGAATGACCTTGGGAATTCTAGAAGGAGTTCACTGAAGACTTCAAAGACTGTCAGGTCAATGGAGGGACAGGGAGGAAGCTGGACAGTAGGGGGCTAAGAAGGGGCGAATGGAAAGGAAGTGAGGGCAGCTGGTGAGGTTCAGATTTCAACTATTAAAATGTCCATGCCAAAGTCAGAGCTTGGCGGTGGACGCAGCGACGCTGGAGAACATCCCGAGTCACCAGCCGCGGGGCTGGTGTTACTGGAGCTTAACTGGGCTGGGATATGGGTGGGGGCGGGGAGGCCACAATATGCTGTTTGAGCCTGTCTCAGAAGCTACCAGACCACACGAGTTCACGTGTGTGACCAACTACAATAGACCTTTTTGTAAAGCCAGAAAGGATCCATAATTTTCAATTCTGTGACTGATTAAAAATCTGGAAATTTCGGGGCCTCCCTGGTGGCGCAGCGGTTGAGCGCTGCGCTGTGGAGCTGTCAGCAGCGCGCGATGTGGGTTCGACGCCCAGCCGGGGAGAATCCCACATGGTGCGACAGACCTCTCCTGCCTTGCCCGCTGCTCCCCTCAGCAGTGTATATCTGATCTGCCTGTTCTGCTCCCTCTGTCTCTGGTGACCCTCTTGCCGCCCCACACCTCTGGTCTGTACCCCAGCTTGTATGTATAAATAACACTGGTCAACAAATTTTAAAAAATTTTGGAAAAAAAAAAAAGAGACTGAATCACTCTGGGAACATGAAAGACTGTTCAAGGAAAACAAGTTAAAGTTTAGCTGGAGGGGCCTCCCTGGTGACACAGGGCTTAAGTCTCAGCACTATGAAGCTATCAGCAGCCACTGCAGCACAAGTTCAATCACCGGCCAGGGAGCTTCCCACGTGGCGCAGCAGACCCCTCCTGTCTCCCCCGCTGCTCCCCTCAGCAGTGTATTTCTGACCTGCCTGTTCTGCTCCCTGCTCTGTCTCTGGTGAACCCTCTCGCCGCCCCACGCCTCTGGCCTGTACCCCAGCTTGTATAAATAAATCTTTAAGAAAAAAAAAATCTGGAAATTTCTCCCAAATTTCACATCTTTTTTGATAATTTAATGTCAGACGATCTGAGTGGAGCAGATGGTAGAAGAGGCTGGAATTCCTCTGTGCTCCAGTTTCAGGGTGTCATCCCCCAGCCATCGGCCACTGATCCCCCCCAGTTAGGTAATGAGGTTCTCACTCCTGCACGGTCTCCGGGCACCCAGAAGCAACATCCCAGTATTTGGGTTTTGCCCAGGTGTAAAATTTTTACTACCCCGTTTCACAAGTGCACAAATAAATTTACAGTCACATGTGAGAACTAATTAATGCTTATAAAATTCTTTGATATCCACAGATGAAAGGCCTATTTAAGTGCAGAGTGTTTTCCTCTAATGATGGAGCGCCCCGAACAAATCAGATTCTCCCAGAGAACAAACCACGTCCTGGAAGGAAGTCCAGTCATTTTGGTAGCTGCAGTCAGTCTTGTAGGTGAAAAGCAATGCCCACCGATAACTCTTCTAGCCGCCCTTTCCGTTTCTAGAATCATCTCACTGGTTCCCTTCCTGAGACATCTGTCAACCTGGTACAGAACCTCAAGGTCTGTTTCACAGAATCACCCACGCCCCCCAGCCTTTCCCGCGCCCTCCCAAACCCGGCTCACTCAACTCCCTCTGTGCTGGCCGGCAGCAGACCACGCCCTCTTCCTCCCGCAGGACAAGTGCTGCCCCCACCTTTTGTGAAAAGGTCACATTCAGGCGCCCTTGTTGGCCCTTTGCCTCGTTTCACGCTTTTGCTGTCCTGTCTCTTTTCGTGTTCGTCCTTGGTTACTCTCTCTTCTTTCTATATTTTTGCCCACTTTTAAAATCTGATCCCACTGATGGGGCCCCAGATTTTGTGCGATACGGACTTAAAAGTTTTTGTGCAGGGTCTCCCCAGTGGCGCAGCAGTTAAGCGCTGCGCTGTGGAGCTGTTGGCAGCGGTGACCGAGTTTGATGCCCGGCTGGGGAGAATCCCACATGGTGCGGCAGACCCCTCCTGCCTCGCCCGCTGCTCCCCTCAGCAGTGTGTTTCCGTCGCTCTGCCTGTTCTGTTCCCCACTCTGTCTCAGGTGAACCCTCTCGCTGCCCCACGCCTCTGGCCTGTACCCCAGCTTGTATGCATAAATAAATAAATCTTAAAAAAAAACAACAACTTTTGGTGCAAACGTGGACACTCACCCCATGGTTTGGGGGCATTTGCCTAAATAAAACACTGAAACCTGGCGTGCTCCCGGCTGGGTCACAGCTGTGGCGTTGGCGCCATGTGTCAGCCCTGGCTCCTGGGCCCGCCGATGAACTCCCAGCACTGTGAGCACAGCTGGTTAGAGGACAATAATGGTGGGGGGTCAGGGCCCCCCCAACCAGGTCACAGCACTCCCCTGCCAGGGTGGTCCTGTGAACTTTCAGGACCACTGGTGTGGGAAGGTGGGGAGCAGTGAGTGTGGATGGCTCAGAGTAATCACCTCCCGGTCTCCTGGGCTGGAACTCTGCCAGGGAGGAAAGACAATCACAGAAAGGAAGACGGAGCCTCGAGAAGTCGGCCCTCTGGGAATATGCCTCAGGGCGGGGAGGACAAAGTACAAAGATAAAGGGGCGCCTTACTCAAAGGGGCCTTTGGGCTGTCTCTGCTCATACTTGGATGCTCCCTATGGATAGTCAGTGGGTGTCTCAGGAGGGCCTGTGCAAACCTTTGAGTGAGTAAATTGGAGGGAAGGGTTTGCAGGCAGTGCATGCACGTGTGTGGGCTTGTGTGCGTGTGTGTGCATGTGGGTTTGCTAGCTGGAGCCACTGTAGGGCAGCGAAGGGTGGCACTTGCTTACTGTTCGCTTGTGGTGCAGATGTCCAGGTAAGGAAGGGGAGAAAGCACAGGTGGGCTGGAGTAAGGTGGGTGCCAGGGAAAAGGCGGGGCTCTTCCCGAAGGGGTCCACTCCTGACATCTCACCCAGAGTTCAGAGAGGCAACAGAAGGTGTGTGTGCCCACAGTGTGAGTCTGACATGCACGAAAGCCTATGCCCAAATGCTCGCCCTGGAGAATTTTACAGCGCCAGCTAGGAGGCTGGTGCTCGTAATGTGGCAATAAAACATCAAATCCTGGAGCAGCAGTCTCGCGGCAGGCATGGGAAAGTGGTTTCTCCTGAACCCACGCAGCCGGGACACTGAGGAAATAATGGGGGGAGGGTCCATCCAGAGCAAGAGGTCCAAGGTCACGGAGGATTTTTCGTCTCATCCAAACACTGCAGATTCTTGGGAACCTGGACTGCGGCACAGGCTGTGAGAATCCACGGAAATGGAATTCTCTGGACGTGAGCTCTCTGTGTGGGAGTTCACAGGGGGCACCCCGCATTTATCTGTGGCGGGTCCTGTAGGGAGTAATGAGGGGCTCCTGAGGTGAGACTGAGTCCAGCCCAATCTGAGCACTTGGCTGAGAAGACTGGGGAGCCGGCAAGGAATGCAGGTTCTGACATCTAAGTCGGAGGGGGCACAGGTTCTCGGCCGCCTGCTCAGCACATGCTTCACACTCTGATAGAGGTGCTGCTCCCACCACATCACATGTGGCATGGATGCTGAGACGGGTGCGAACGGGTGGTGCTGTGGCCTGGAAGTGCATGCTCCCCTATCCTATGCTGAAATCCTGACCCCCAAGGTGATGGGGCTCTTGGGAGGCAATTGGGTCAAGAGGACCAGTCCCTCCTGACTGGGATTAGTACTTTGTAAAAGACACCCAGGAACCCGCCTTTCCCCTTCCAGCACCCATCCTCCCCACCATGTGAGGAAGCAGCTAGAAGGCATTGTCTGTGAGGAAGGGGAGTCTTGCCAGTGCTGACTCTGCTGAGCTTGGACTTCTTAGCCTCTCAAACGGCGAGAAATAACTGTTGCTGCAAGCCACCGAGCTGTGGGTTTTTTTTTTTTTTTCAAAATTTATTTATACATACAAGCTGGGGTACAGGCCAGAGGCATGGGGCGGCGACAGGGTTCACCAGAGGCAGAGAGGGGAGCAGAACAGGCAGATATGAAACACACTGCTGAGGGGAGCAGCGGGCGAGGCAGGAGAGGTCTGCCCCACCATGTGGGATTCTCCCCGGCTGGGCGTCGAACTTGCATCGCGCGCTGCCGACAGCTCCACAGCGCAGCGCCCAACCGCTGCGCCACCAGGGAGGCCCAGCTGTGGAGTTTTTGTCAGAGCAGTCTGAACAGAATAAAGCCCGCCATGATGAGGCGGCTGGATCTTCAGAAATCTCTGAAAAATCTATGCACTTAGAAGCATCTGGAATCAAAGCAGCGGGGATGCTTGGAGATCCTACTGTTTCATCAAGAATAACGGAAGAAACCCTAAGAGTACATGAAATATTATAGTGGCATTCAACATTTTTTAGCAAAAAATTCTAACATTGCTACAAAAGATTCACCAGCAATAAATCATTGCTGCAGCTGGCATGACGGAGCGTCAAGGGGGAAAGAGCAGGTTCGCTGAATTGAGTCTCTAGCTGAGGGCACTGACCACAGGCAGCACGTACCCAGTGTCCACCTGGCCCAGCACCACCCTGTCCTTTCTGCACGACTGCCCCCGCCCCATGCACAAACCCCACAGAGTCCTAGGCCTGTTTTGCAGAGGAGGGAGGTAAGCTAGGAAGAGATGGTGTCTAAGGAACACAGCCACTAAGTGATCGAAGCAGGACTGGAAGCTGCCCGGAGGCTGCAGTGTCTGTGCCCTCTGCCCCCGTGCTGTACATCCTTAGGAATGAGGGTGTCCTCGATCCAGAAGGGGACCCAAGCCAGCAGGAGAGGGCCAAAAGGCAAAATGTAACATGGACCTGACGTGGGGGGCATAGGGATGGAGGCGTGTGCAGTGTGACCTGGGGCACCGAGGAAGGTGTCAGTCAAGGAAGGCCGGCCCCATAGACCCCAGAATGGCTGCCTGGGGGGAATCTTCCACTACGGGAAGAAGGGCCTGGGAAGAGGCCAAAGCATGGTAGCAGGACCCAGCGGGACCCAGCAGGTGACAGCCTAAGCACGAGGAAGGGGCATTAAGAGAGGAGGCTGGGGCCTCCCTGGTGGTGCAACAGGTTGAGCGCAGCACCAAGAAGCTATCCATAGCCACTGCAGCGCGAGTTGGATCCCTGGCCAGGGAGCTTCCCACATGGCGCAGCAGACCTCGCCTGCCTCGCCCGCTGCTCCCCTCAGCAGTGTATTTCAGTCGCTCTGCCTGTCCTGCTCCCTACTCTCTGGTGAATCCTTTCACCACCCCACGCCTCTGGCCTATACCCAGCCTGTATGCGTAAATAAATAAATCTTTTTAAAAAAAAAGAAGAGAGGAGGCTGCACGGATGGTGGGGACCCGGCCACAGGGCCTTTGAAAGCCAAGCTGGGACTTGGGAGCTCTTTCTGCAGGAGACACCAGCCATTAGGGCCTCCCCAGGGGCGCGACACGCTGGGCCTGCGTGCAGCTCGCGTGTCAATGGGGGAACTAGCATGGCACGTGGAGCCTGAGCACGGGGAAGCCACAGGCAGAAGGGGGCCACGGAGCAGAAGGGCATCGGGCACCCTGTCCTCACAGGAGGGCTCTCTCCGTCTGTGCCAGCCCAGCTCAGGGGCCCTTGTTGGCCGGAAGCTGAATGTGTGTCCATTTTGAAAATGGCACAAGTGAGGGGGTTCTTTTAGCTGATTGGGGGAAGTGGTTGGAGCGGTTGGAGTGGTTGCCACTTATTATCTGGGGTTCTTCTCCCTCGGAATCTCCATGGGGGCGATGGTGGGAAGACAGAGTTGTGTCCTTATCTGGTTCTGTGGCAAGGCGCTGGTGCAGATGGCTGCGCGGATAACCTCGCCACACCAGCACTTGCTTTTCCCAGACATCTGAAAAAATCCAGAATCTAACGCCAAGGTAATTACGGGGTCCCAGGCAGGTGAGCTGAGCCTAATCACCCTGCTAACTCCAGCACAGCTGCTCATTAAGAGCTTGTGGAGACCTGCAGGGACCCGCAGGGAGCAAACGGAATTCACAACTGACCTGACATTTGAACCAGACGGCCGAAGGGGGAAGTCTCCGTACTCCGTGAGACCCAGCAGTGCCATCATCTCCTGAGTCATCCCGTCCTAGAAGAAAACAGCAGTAGGCTCATTAAGTTACTCATCTGGGAAATTCACACCACATTAAATGAAAAAGCTCACTTTTCATGGACAAGAGGAAGTACAACTCAGAACAGAACAAACTACGACCCTAGGTCCTGCAAAAAAACAAAAACAGAACAAAACAACAACAACAACTTGGTATTTGAGGCTTGATTCATACAGTTAACTGATGATCTGACTTTCCACGTTGAAAATCAGGTCAACTAAAGTGTCACCTGGAGAGACGAGCGAGGTCAGATAGAGAAACAGTGTTTTGCACCGGATTTGATTCAGACCCCGAAGCTGAGATCTGTTTTTATAGGAAAGTCGTCTCATCACTGTTACTATGTTCCAGGGCATATATAATGAAGGACTCCAAAGTTCTGGGATCACAGAATTTGGGGGGTGGATGGGATTCTCTTTTCAGAGTTGAAGAAATGAGGTTCCTCTGGATGGGCTGCCCCTCAGTTCAACGGCTGGTAGAGTCAAAACTCCCCAGCTGGGGCTCTGTCTGCTCCGTCAGACTTAATTTAGATGTCACGGTTCTGAAATAACTGCTCTTACAAACACTTTCCAGTCACAAAACACTCTGAATTTCACGTGGATCTTAAAGTTTTCTTGCAACCTTTTTTTTAAAAATTTTATTTTTTGTCTTACGGTCTTTTCAAACATGGAAGTAATTTCACTTTTGCAGAGAAATCCCAATATGAAGCTCATCTGAAATGGTTCCCACCAGGGTGTGGCAAAAGCTCTCCCCAATGACCGTCCCATATTTTCAGCCAATGCCTGACCGTGCTTGGCTCCAAAAAGAAATTGCTGCCCCCAAAGGGTATTGATCTCTGGTCACTGGAATCTTGGAAAATCTTAGAGCACTTGAGCTGGTTAAGGTCTTAGGCCAAGGGAGTTCAAGCCTCTCATTACAACAGAAGGAAACTGCAGCGCAGTGAGCTGGTCAATTAAAGGGAGAGCTTGATCTAGAAAACCCAAGAACCACAGGTTAATCGAGCGTCTGTTGGCGCAAAGTCCTCATTCAGTTCTCACGATGGCCTCAAAGATATTCGTGGGCACGTCCCCGTCTTACGACGGAGGGCACGGAGACTCAGCGAGGCCAAGTTCTTCCACTCCACTACCACCTACCGAGCCTCTGCTGCATGCCAGCACCTTGGCGCAGTAGCCGCACTCACCGCCTGCCCACGGAGAGGCCACAGTCCAGCAGGGAGGGGCAGGCAGACACAGTAATCAGAACTGGCACTTGCAGCCGCCTGAGAAGAGGAACCCAAATCTAGCCCTGGGTTCCAGAACTATGGGGGGGCTGGAGAGTCTACAAGTCTACAAGGCTAGTCTGGAATGGGGTCCCAGTGTCCCTCCCGCCGTGGAGAGAGAGCAGAGCACCCGCGGAGCCTTAGAGGCCAGGAGACATGTGGTCAGCCCTGAGTCCGCTCGGTGATCTTTTTTTATTTTTTTGAGATTTATTTATTTATGCACACAAGAACTGGGGTCTAGGCCAGAACTGGGGGAGGGGGCGATTCACCAGAGACAGAGTGGGGAGCAGAACAAGCAGATCCATTGAAATATTCTGCTGAGAGCCCTTTCTGCCCGCTTGTGTCTGTGCAAGTGTCCTATACTTCTTTGTCCTTTTTACTAATAAGCCTGTTCTTTATAACTAAAAAAAAAAAAAAAAAGAAGAAATATTCTGCTGAGGGGAGCAGCGGGGAGACAGGAGAGGTCTGCTGAGCCATGGGGGGGTCAGCTCATGGGGGGCCGGGGATGAAACTCATGCTGCGATGGCTGCCGATAGCTTGATAGCACTGAGACTTTAACCCCTGTGCCACCAGGGAGGCCCTCTCTCTCTGCATTTTTATGTCTCAAAGAAAGCTCAAAATTTTCAGGTCCAAGAATGAATTCCTTCCCCAGATTGTGGATGTTCTATTCAAAATCTACCTCATGTCTGCCAGCTTTACTTCTGAAATATTTCGTGATCCACCACCCCTTGCGCTTAACCCCTTGCACCAGCGGGGAGGCCCACTTTCAGTGATCTTAGCCCCGAGAGCAGCAACGGGCAGCATCCCTTTGGGATGGCAGGTGGCTGCGCTGGCCCTCACCCGGATATAACAGCTATTACATTTTCTGTCCTTTTAATTAAACTTCCTCAGGCGTATCCTCAATGCCGTGTTTACAGGAGGCGGGGAGTTGCCACTGGACCGCCACGTGGAGATGCTGCCACAGGCTTCTGAGTGTGGATTCCAGGCAAGAGAAAGAAGTTCTCTCTGGTGTCACCTGGTTATTCAAGTTTAAGCCTCTCTGATGTGGGTTTAAGTGGCTGTAAGAAGCAGGTCGGTGTGCAGTCAAATTCATTCTGTTGGGTGACTTTGTTATTGCATATTCAACCTTTTAACAAGCAATGATGTGAGACAAAAATTAAGTCAAATTAAATCAAAATTACGTTATTTCACCCATTCTTTTTTTTCCTCACGTAGACTTCTGATAACACAAGAGTTGGCTCCTATATTAATTCCAGAATAAACAGCCCCCCAAATGCATGAAAAAGTAATGACTAGAGGTTTCTGTTTTGTGTTTCTTCACCTGTCATATGTGACAGAGATATACAAATAACAAGTCTTCAGCAGATTATAGGTTATAGTGAGGACACTGGCTGGAAAGGTAATTAGGGTAAGGGTTTTTATTCTATTTAGAAACAAATAAGGGCCTCCCTGGTGGTGCAGCGGCTAAGTGCTGCGCTGTGGAGCTGTCGGCAGTGGCGACGCAAGTTCGACGCCCAGCCAGGGAGATTCCCACATGGCACAGCAGACCTCTCCTGTCTTGCCCGCTGCTCTCCTCAGTAGTGTGTTTCAGTAGATCTGCCTGTTCTGCTCCCCACTCTGTCTCTGTTCTGCCCCATGCCCCTGGCCTGTATCCCAGCTTGTATGCATAAATAAATAAATCTTTAAAAAAAAAAAAGAAACAAATGAGCTAGATTGAATTCTAAGGTATTCTTCAAGCACTCACCATTTTAATTATTACTATGGGGCTAATGAGCTATCAAATAAGAAATGAAAAGTGTTAGTGGCCACAAGTGAAAGAAAACACACTTGATGTGTTTTCACACATCTTTATATTTAAAGCAAGACTGGTGTTTAATTCACATTTTCAAGGACCAGTGTTCATTAGGGAGTTTAATGAATAATTGTTCTTTATAACAGGAGAGCAGATGGCTGTTGGTCTTTAAAAGGGTCCTAGTATCGCCGTGGCAGGGGCGAAGAAGCAGGAGTGGAGAAGCTTAATAACTTTCGAAGAACCCAGAGCCCTGGCATTTTAACTCCTAGCCTCAGGCGTGGTCTTTGCTTGTTGGCTGGTTTCTCCTTAGAGTCATAAGCTGTTTTGTCTAGAACGTACATACATATGTAAAATAATGACTACATGTATTACAATCATACCCCTCACAAATTCAATGGGCTGGGGGAATGAAAGGTTCTTCCAAACACTGGCAAAAACACCCCATCCTTTCTATTGTTAATTTACATTCCAATGACATTATTTTGCTTTTGAAGCTTTTAAATTATATTTATTTTTAGGTCTCAGCATGTTTCAGTTATTGACTTGGATCAAAACCAATAGATTATTCTAACAACAGAATACAATTTACTCAGAAAGAAAAGAACAGAAGAGGCAGCAGCTGGAGAGTGGGTTCATGGCAAACCCAGTGTACGCCCCTTAGTCCAAGGCTGACGACCCCCAAAATCAGCTCTGGAGGCCTTGCCTTCAGTCCCATCTGAGGCAAGGCAGTGTCCCCCCATGAATGATGCTGGGAACATTGGGACTTGCAGTTGGCTGGTTTGCACACACACAGGTCGTTCTCTTTCTAGCCCCCCCATCTCATATAAATAGGGTTCCGCATATTAATGCTCACACAGTTGAAATTAGGTGTACCATTTTGTCTCGACAGAAAAAAAGACCTTGGAGGTAACAGGCAACACGATATAACTAATGTAAGTACTTACTGGTAGAATTTAACTTAAATACTTTAAGTTCTACTTAAAGGCCCAATGGGTAAATTATAAGAGGATGGAGGAAGTAGCTACAGTTTAAAAAGTATTAGAGATGGGCCTCCCCGGTGGCGCAGCGGTTAAGCGCTGCGCTGTGGAGCTGTCGGCAGCGGCGACGTGAGTTCGACGCCCGCCCAGCCAGGGAGAATCCCACATGGCGCGGCAGACCTCTCCTGCCTCACCCGCTGCTCCCCTCAGCAGTGTATTTCTGCTCTGCCTGTTCTGCTATCCGCTCTGTCTCTGGTGAACCCTCTCGCCGCCCCGCGCCTCTGGCCTGTACCCCAGCTTGTATATATAAATAAAAATAAATAAATCTTTAACAAAAAAAAAGTATTAGAGATATATTCACTATTTTTAGATGGGCAAGATTAAACTTTTAAATCTAGGAATGCATGTTTGGGTATATTAGCATAGAAGTCAGTGATTAGCATAGGAGTTCAATGATTAGCATAGGAGTTCAATGATTAGCATAAGAGTTTGGTGATTAGCATAGGAGTTCAGTGATAAGCATAGGAGTTCAGTGATTAGCATAGGAGTTCAGTGATTAGCATAGGAGTTCAGTGATTAGTATAGGAGTTCAATGATTAGCACAGGAGTTCAATGATTAGCATAAGAGTTCGGTGATTAGCATAGGAGTTCAGTGATTAGCATAGGGGTTCAGTGATTAGCATAGGAGTTCAATGATTAGTGTAAGCGTTCAGTGATCAGCTCGGGAGTTCAGTGATAAGCACAGAAATTAACAGAGGTGCTCGTGTGACTGGTGAGGGTCCTGAGTTTGGGTGGGCATATAGAGGGGGCCCTTGGGGAGTCCTCTTACAGCAATTCAGTAAGCCATACACTTGATCTGTGTGGCTCTCTGTATCTGGAGTTTTTTCCTCTTAAATGAAAGGGATTTCCATTAAAAAATCATTTGTCTGCAATCGGGAACCGAAGCAGAATGATCAACTAGTTGCTCATTCCAGGTCTAGTCAGACGAAAATAATGATCACGAAAGCCCCTGTTCCTCCCATGCGAGAGGCGGCTTTCCCCAGCCGGGACAGGGGGCGTGTCACCAGGCACTGCGTAGGAGCACGTGGTGTGACCCCATTTGCTGGGGACATATTCAAGAGCCTTTGACGGAGGTTAAGACTGTTGTGCCAGCGCCTGGAGCTGTTACTAGATATGGAACTAAGTAATAGAAGGTAGGATATCCGAAGTAAGCAGATTCTTCAGCTTTATTTTTCTCTCTTAGGTTTTAAGTGAGTTCATAGCAGCTAAAAATTTCCTCTCCCGGCAAGAAGGGTCAAGATGAACTCCAGGTGAATCTACTAAATGTACACCTGGGCCAGCAGACTCGCTTACTGAGAATACCTGCGCCTGCGCTCCCCACCAGCCCTGGCAGCGTCCAGACTGTACCCCGGCTTTATCCACCAGCGAGAACAGAAAGCAGCTGTGGGGCCTCCCTGGTGGTGCAACAGGTTAAGCGCAGCACTATGAAGCTGTCCGCAGCCACTGCAGCGTGAGTTCGATCCCCAGCCAGGGAGATTCCCACGGGGCGCAGTAGACCTCTGCTGTCTCCCCGCTGCTCCCCTCAGCAGTGGATTTCAGTAGATCCGCCTGTTCTGCTCCCCGCTCTGTCTCTGGTGAATGCTCTCACCACCCCACACCTCTGGCCTCCACCACAGCTCTTGTATGCATAAATAAATAGATCTTTAGAAAAAAAAGGAAAGAAAGCAGCTGCGAAGGACCTGAGCTGCCTGGTGAGCTGCCTGGTCATGGGTCCAGCTCTCCAGAGCCTGACCCGCTGCTTTTTTTTTTAAGATTTATTTATTTATTTATGCATACAAGCTGGGGTGCAGGCCAGAGGTGTGGGGGACGGGGAGTGTGAGAGGATTCACCAGAGACTGAGTGGGGAGCGGAACAGGCAGATCGACTGAAGTACACTGCTGAGGGGAGAAGCGGGGAGACAGGAGAGGTCTGCTGCGCCACACAGGAAGCTCCCTGGCTAGGTATCGAACTCGTGCTGCAGTGGCTCTGGATAGCTTCATAGTGCTGCGCTTAACCCATTGCACCACCAGGGAGGCACCTGACCTGCTCCTTTTCCTGGAACGGAATAAAACACTTGGCCCTTTCAGTTTATTTTCACAGAGGGCTGATGGACACAGGCGCACAAAGAGTGGGGAAGCCACAGCACGTGGACCAGAGTGATTTCCGATCACAACAAACACGCCCAAGAGGGAGGAGGATGGTAAGCGATGTATTTCCCTTCTAACATTCTTTAAAACAAATGCCCAGCCCTGGGGAGGCAGCCTCTAGGGCGTTCCCTTGGTGAGTAAGACCGCCACATCGGGGGTGGAGGCGCGCATCTCTGATGCCACCTGCATGGTGCCAACCACAGTTTGGGACCAGGTCTCTGGAGACGGTTGACATCGTGATGTTGTCTGGGCGGCTAGACATCCACAAGGCTCCTCCCCCTCCTTTAGCAGTTTGGCACCAAGAAGATGCTCCTCTCTGACACATTCTGTACGGTCTCCCACATTCCCCGAGCCGAGTCTTGAGCCACCGAGAAATACCAAGATGGTTAAGAAGCTTCAGCCACAGCAGCCAGCCGTTGAGAGCCAGCCAGACCTCCGTTCTGAGCCAACATACTTTAAAGCTGTTTCTCCTGCGGCACCTGAGCAGAATCCACACCAACGTTAAAGCAACGTGATTGTTGTAATCAGTAGAAGCACCGTTTTTTTCACCTGCTTCTACAACTCCATCTCCTCTGCTGGCTGAATCCACACCACGTTCTGCCTCACAAGCAGCAGAGATTCCAGCTTCATAGCCCAGGGCACGTTACACACAAGGAAGCCGGAAAACATAACCAGCGAGAACCAAGTGCCACCAGCAGGGGCATCTTCTCTCAAGGAAACACACATCGAATGACCTGGCTGCCTGATAAGTCCATCAGGTTCCTGCCCTAAGAGCCTTCATTTGTTGTTCAAAGTGTCTATCTATGACTGTGTTGAGCTGAAGGGTAAGAGGGACATAGAGTGTAGCTTTACAGAGTGACGTGCTGCTGTTATTAATGCTGTTCCCAAGAGTTGTGCAGTGTACAACCTGTGAGACCGCACACATCAGCCCTGATGACACTTGTGACGCAGCATATACTCTTCACCTGTCTATTTGCACATTATGTATCTTATAAAAGCAACGTATATTGTGGGTTCCCCAGCCCCCCTTGTTCTCAGGATATAGTCCTGGTGCCCAAAGTTTTTACTGGTCAAGCTAAGTCAGGCAGGGGCCTCTGACCAGGACAAAATTCTTGGTATGAAGATATCTGCTAAAAACAGCAGGCAGACATGATGGCCAGATTAGCATAACCAGGGGGACCATCTGGACAGGAAGTTAAGTGTAAACAGGGACTAGAGGTGGGATGTTTTGATCAGTGGCAACTTTGGCGCCCCCCCCCCCAGGCAACAGCCCCTATTCACTTCCCCCTAGCTTGTGCCAGACTATTATGCACCCCCAATACACATCCCCACAATGCACATTCCTCCATACATTCCTCCATTACTTGCCCACCTTCCCTGAATCTGACCCCCTCAATAAAATGTGAGACAGGCCTCGAAAAGGGCTGCTGTATCTCCAGAGATGTAGCCCCTCTAGGTCTCTCTCTCTCTCTCTCTCTCTCTCTCTCTCTCTCTCTCTCTCTGTACTTGGACTTTGAGTCGTCTTTCCTACGTCCCATCCACTCCCAGTGCTGCTGCCCACAAGGCTACAATATATGACCACATATTCTCTATAAATCAGTTCCTTTTATCACATGTCCACATAAATCCTATTGGTTAGTTAAGCCTATTCACCAAGGTTCAATATTCTAAACCAACACCAATAAGCTAATGGTCAGTGCCCAAAGTTTAGGTTCTGGTTTCCTTTCAATCTCTGAGTATAAATCTACTTGAAAGTTAGATTTAATTTCACTCGATTCAACAGTGGCCTTGGATTTGTCCTCTTCCCCATTCCATTGGTCACCCAAGATTAGGACTGATCTGAATTGCACTTTACAAATATTTCTCAAGTGTCTCACCATTCATTACTCCTGATTAAAGTAATTTTCTAACTGTGACCGATACAGTGGCTTATGCATATGTCTACATCTGCTGCCAAATGCCTGGTCTCCCAAACTGGTCAGTCTGTCACATTATAGCCAGAATTACTTCCTCAAACACAGATAGTTTTAGATTACTCCTTTTTTATAACCTTTAATGGCTCATATTGCCCAAGAGGCAAAGTCCAAACAAATGACTGTGGGGTGTGTGTGTGTGTGTGTGTGTGTGTGTGTGTGCGTGTGTGTGTGTGTGTATGTGTGTGTTTGTACCCTAGTAGTAGGGGGGATATATTGTGGGTTCCCCACCAGCAGGGGCATCTTCTCTCAAGCAAACACGCATCTAATGACCTGGCTGCCTGATAGGTCCATCAGGTTCCTGCCCTAAACGCCTTCATTTGTTGTTCAAATGAGTCCAAATGAGCTGATAGATACATCAATCAGCTCATCTGGACTAAAATGACATCCAATACCAACCAATGCATCTATTCACTGAAAATCTGGATGTGCTTAAAACACAGTGGAATTCAGGAAGACTGATGAAAGTCAGAAAAATCTGTCCCAGATCTTAGGGTGCAAACATTTTGGCAGCAGATGTAGACATATGCATAAGCCACTGTATCGGTCACAGTGAGTACAATTGTGGCCCCAATCTGGTGTACCAGTCTCATAGCCAGTGGATTCCCAATCATTCACATTTCCTATATTCCCAAAATGTTGAATTTTTTTCTATCCAGAAATGTGCCAGGTTCTTTGGTACCTGTACATCTTTGCTTCTTCCCCAGTAAACATATGGAGATGAATGCCCTCTCTTAGTCTCTGCCCAGAGAAGCCCGATCTTTCCTTCAACACGCTGTCCAGTCCCTCCAGCCCTGGAAAGCCTTCCTTGATACTCTGAAGCTTAACAGTTTGCTCCTTCTGTAGCGTTGTCCACTCTTGGGAAATATCCCGACTTGCAGCAAATTCTTGTTGTGCTGCAATCATTTGTTTAAATGACTGTGCCTTATGCTATCTTAAGGACAGGCCCTGTATTTTAAGGAGTGGTGGCCTCACCAGCACCCCCCCTACTACTTGGCATACAAGTGGGTCAGGAACCAAATTTAGAGTGGTAAAGCTCATCAGGGGGTTCTCAGGTTCCCTGAGAAAGGGGCCTAAACCAGTCAGCCTTTTGTGCTGTCCAAGCCCCGGAAGGCTGTTCTCCACCCAATTTGGGGGAAGATGGTCTCTTTGTGACTGAACCTAGGCCAGGCCCCAAAGGGCTTTGGTCTCAGGGTGCTGGGGAAGCATCGGGGAGAGGACTGAGACTCTAAGGCTGAGTACCTATGGATGCAGCTGAGTCTTTGGGCGTCCCTGACACGGGTGCCCCTGCAGCTAACTCCAGTATCTCTTGCTCCTTTTGAGTTTGGGGTTCCAGGCAAGCACTTTCCAGAGTGGTGAACCTTGCCTGAAGCCAACATGTTAAGGCCATGGGAATAAATACGGAAGAAGATATGAGGGGTCTGTATGTGATATTAAGTGCAAATGATTTCCCTCCTTACCTTTCTTCTCTCCTTCCCAAATGTGGGAAAATAACTTGTATGGCTGCTAGTTGTCATTTAAATATATCTCAACATATTATTAAACAGCCCATCTTTTAAAAATCCAATTCAAGGGCCTCCCTGGTAGCACAGAGGTTGAGTCTCAGCCTACAAAGCTATCCGCAGTCACTGCAGCACGAGTTTGATCCCCAGCCAGGGAGATGGCGAGCAGACCTCTCCTGCCTTGCCTGCTGCTCCCCTCAGCAGTGTATTTCAGTCAGTCTGCCTGTTCTGCTCCCCACTCTGTCCCTGGTGAATCCTTTCACCATCACCCCCGTCCCGCCTTTGGCCTATACCCCAGTTCTTTTATGCATAAATAAATAACCTTTTCAAAAAATCCAATTCAACTAGGTGAAATTAATTTTAGAGTCATTCATTTAATCTTTGCTTGTTCCATCAAAAAGGGATGCAAGCTGCCCCAAGAAATTGACTATCTAGTGGCCATCTCATTCATTGAGAATTCTGCGATCCCCCCAAAGTGAGACATTTCAATCCACTGATATTTTTTACAGATGAACTTTCATTAATCAATCAATCCACAACTCTGATTGAAATTGGTGACTTTCGCAAGAAAACTTATTGAGCCAGAATTCAAACAATAGTAAAAGTGGGCGTGTTTGTGTGTGTGTGTGTGTGCGTGCGCGCTCGCGTGTGCAGAGTAAGTGTCTGTATGTCAACAGTCTCCAGGACTCACAGAAAAGGTCAGGTGGACTTGGTCATGGGTGTTTGCCTGCCAGGCCAAAGGTGGCAGTGTGGTGGGGGTACAGTTTCTTCTCCAGTACCTGGGGTCCCTGGCTCATCCCCCTGCAACCTTGGGGGTTCCAAGTCACACTGCCTCCCTTTCCATGGAAACAGAAGGGGTACTCCTCCCACTTTTCTGGCAAGAGCACAGATGATGGGCTTGCCCCCTCTCAAAAGGTCCCCTCATCACACTCACTCCAGCTTCTCTTGTCCAGAAAGGGCAGATGCCAGTTTGGGCAGCCTGCATTTTGGCCTGGTTTTGTGTGCTGAAGTCTCCAGGTAGACTCACAAGTCAGCTCCAGGATTGCAGCTTCAAGCCACAGGAGAGAAAGCTGGACTTCAGAGTGGCTTACCCAAAGATGTTCAGTCGGGAAAAGCCTTTCTGGTAAGTTCTAATGGAAACCAAAGACAGGCTGTTCATGTTGGAGAAAAACACATTCCAGGGGGTGGTTTTCCCCTCTGTGCAGCCAAATCTCACTGGAGCAAAATTTGCTGCCCGTTTCTCTTCTTGAAAGAAGTAAACAGCATCATTTTGAATTCCTCATGTAAAATGAACTCCAGAGAAACAAAGGGCACAGCTCTTGAAGTCTGGTGAAGGAGAAGTCTCACAGCCACCCATCTGCCACATCCAGCCCCTCAAACAGAAGGCCAGTTTAGCCCAGAGTACGGCGCTGTCTCGCCAGGCGGCCCCAGAACGGACAGCAGGAATGTGAGCATCAAGGTGCAAGCATCAGTCAAGCCTCAGCTCCAACTCTCTTCTGCAGATGAACAAAGAGGTCATCTGGTTAAGTCCTGCTCTAGCCCCCGAGCTCCCCACACAACTCCCTGAGCTGTCCTTCTACACACACCCTAACTTAAGCCTCGGCCACCGAGAGAAGGGCTTGTGCTTAACATTTCTATTTAATGCCAGTGCTTTCTTCCAGCTCCCCAATCTGGCCATAATTAAAATCATATTGCAGCAAATGTTGACTGGTATGAAAAGTTGTACCATATGTACAATTCACTAGCTGTAGAATTTGGCATGTCTATAGGCAGCCCATTAAGAGGGGCGAGCCTGGCTTATTTTGGAGTATATGTTATATATTTTGGATCGGTTCTGCTTCTCCCTTCTACTAACAGTGCAGGACGCTTAATTAACCCCTTGTCGGCAGTCACCACGAGGTGTTCCTACATTCCAACAGGGAGGACCACTGTGCTTTCACTCAAAAACTATTTGGCTCATGGAAAAATTTCCATTTTCAGAACCCAAATCAGTTTGCTCAGCCTTGCCCAAGGCTAAGCAGATACCATCAAAGCTTCTGGATGAGTGGGCCAAGGGGAGGGGAGGCGGGTGGGGCGTGGCTTCCAAGTCCTGAAGGCAGGGGCACTCCTTGGAGCTTGAAAGAGGTAATTTTAGGACAAAAAGAGGAAGGACTGTACTGTTGCAGATAATCAAACTATGAAACCTCGGGTCCCAAGAGGCAGCTGATACAATGAAAACGGAGTTGAGGAGTTAGTGAGGTCGCGCAGACAGAGCCATCTTTGAGAACAATCTGGCATTCTGAGACGGAGACCAGAGAAGGGTGACCTTCCACCTTATCACACTCCCCACTCCACCCACCTTCCTGCACAACAATCACAGAGCCAGGGTCTGGTCTGAGGAGTCCGGCCAGGTTGGGTGGGCTGGTGTGACCCCCAGATGTGGGGGGGGGGTGGAGGGGCCTCTGCTCAGATTCCTTCTGTAGCTATGAAGTTAATACAGCTGTAAAGGGCCTCCCTGGTGGCGCAAGGGGTTAAGTCTCAGCACCTATGAAGCTATCAGCAGCCACTGCAGCACAAGTTCGATTCCCGGCCAGGGAGCTTTCCACAGGGCGCAGCAGACCTCTCTTGTCTCCCCACTGCTCTCCTCAGCAGTGTATTTCAGTCAGTCCTTCTGTTCTGCTCCCCATTCTGTCTCTGGTGTGTCCTCTCACCCCCCACTCCTATGGCCTACACCCCAACTCTTGTATGCATAAATAATCTTTTAAAAAATACAGCTGTCGCAATTTTGCTTTAAGACATTTTTCAATATAGATTTCTGAATGAGTTGAGGTCTCTAGAAACATGTGACACGAGGAAACACATGTTCTTAATCTGTGGGTTTAAAATTGTTGTAGAATGACATCAACGAGACAAGTCCTCAAAAGAAGACTCCCACCCTCCAACGCAAGGGCGTCAGGGTGTGTAGGATGAAGCCTTTTAGCTTCATCTCTTACAACAAATCAGTAGAGAGTCCTTAAAAAGGGACTTTCACCTGGAGCTTAAAGCAAAGAAAATGGGAGCTTGGGGAGCCTGCAGGGTTGGTCTGTGACCGAGGCAGGAGCTGCTCTGAGGGGAGGAAGCATGCAGAGGCCCCGTTCCCCTGCAAGGCGGCTCGCTTCACTCATCTGTCCCCAAACCAGAACTCAGATGCCGGTTCTCACTCCCGATGCAGAGCTGCCCAACAGAGCAGAGGCAGCAAATGAACCGGAGGAACAAGCAGCACACACAGGAAGGTGCTGTGGCTCTGGAGCGCCAAGCTCGTGCTCACTGCTCAGGGGCCTGGTGTATCACAGCAGACAGGAGAGCTGAAGGTTAAGCGCACAGTAAAGAGGAAAAAGGAATGCAGGGAGATGCTATCACAGGAATCATGTGCTAAAAAGAACAGGCAAGGGGAAGGGGGAACCAGCAGGAAAGCAAAGGCCAGACCGTAACTGAGCCAGGAAAAGAAGGGCTGGGTCGACCAGCACACCATGTGGAGGGCTCTGGGCCAGCCCTGGGGTGCCCACAGCACAGGACTGCACCAGGCAGGGGGCGGGCATAAGCCCAGGCAAGCCAGTCTCAGAAGAGACCCCCGGACACAATACTAATAATTAGTGACCTCTTGGGCCTCCCTGGTGGCTCAAGGGGTTAAGTCTCAGCCTATGAAGCTATCGGCAGCCACTGCAGCACGAGTTCGATCCCCGGCCAGGGAGCTTCCCACAGGGCGCAGCAGACCTCTCCTGTCTCCCCGCTGCTCCCCGCAGCAGTGGATTTCAGTAGATCCACCTGTTCTGCTCCCCACTCTGTCTCTGGTGAATCCTCTCACCACCCCACACCTCTGCCCTACACTCCAGCTTGTATGCATAAATAAATAAATCTTTAAAAATAATAAAGACCTCTTTGGTCTTGTTTTTCCATTCAAGTACCGTGATTCCTGCCTTACTACACAATGTGAAGGAAAAAGTAGGAAAGAAGTTTTTCACCTTTTCCCCCTTTCTTACAGCTATTAGAGAAAAATTAATGGACTCCTAATGTCTTTCTCCCCTTTGAGATGTAATTAAATTACTGCAAGAGAGTGACTAATTTAGATGATCATCAGATGATTTCTGAAGTGACATCATAAGCCAACCTCCAGGGGAAGGGAGAGCAAAGTCCTTTTTCCATGTTCTATTTTTTTAACTAAAGGCAAAAAGGAAAAAAGTCACATTCCATTTGGGGGCCTGCCACTGGAACGAAGAAGGATTTCGTGGACAGACAAAGGCTTTCTTTGGTATCAGGTAGTCACTAACCTATCTGAGGAAAACAGACGGCAAGAACAATAGATGCGCGGTGCCCTGTATGAAAGAAACACTATTGCACTTATCACAATCTTGATTCTAAAAATAAAAGAATTGACTTTTATTTTTATTCAACCCAAGTGTCTCCAGGTGGGATGGGTTAGATGATTCTATAAACTAGTATGAGTACTAGGTCTTATCTTTTTTCCGCAGATTAGTCCCTAATGTTTTTCTGACTTTCTCCTGCACTGGGCAGGGTTCTTTAAATCCAATTTACATTACATTTCATCTGAAGATGAAATCCTGTTGGAAACCAGCATCCTACTCTATTCAATACATTTTAGGACTTCTTCCTCTTGCATAAGAAAAGTGTAGTATTTTCATCTTGGAGATTTCTTCCCAACCACCAAACGTGTTCAATTCTTTTTAATTGGCTACTTGGCTCAATTTCAGCTTGTATGCCCCTATTTCCAACTATTACACAGAGAGGATAACGGAAGATCTGTTTTCCAGCTCTTTGTGAATGAGAAAAGAAGGCAATACGGCTTATTGAACTAAGAAAACACTAGCATAGAAATAAGAATATTTTCAGACCAGTCCAGTCTCCACAAACTCACACCACTTAACTGATAAGGAAACATAAGATGCTTGAACCTAACAACTACTGTTGTATTATCTTAGTCGAGTGTACACAATTTTGAAAGCTGTTATTTCTGCAGGCTGGGAAAACTGTTTGCTCGTGCCACTGCAGGAAATTGAAAAATTCCCTTCTCAGAAGCTGATTAGGCTAAGAATTAAGTGAGGGTGAGGGTGCCTCTGCTGCATGTGGCAATAAGCTTTGCACAACAGGTCTGGTGCTGAAGTGGGTGGCTGCAAGATAATGAACAGGTCTCTACTCTAAGTGGCACTTAGTTGGATAGGTAAAACTCCAACCTCAACCTCAAAGGCTCATCAGCATAATCAAACATTGAGCATGGAGAGCCCTTGGGGAGCCCATTCTGACAGCCTGGGGTTCCAGAGGTGATAAGACACGCCTTGGAAAAAGATGTCTGGCTCTATTTGGGCAGAGGCAATTTGCTCTGTTCACTAGAAACTCATCCTGTCTAGATCACAGGGTTGTGCTGAGTGTGGGAGTGAAGAGGAAATCCTCTGTAGCTCACTTGCCAAGCGAAGACCTCAAGTTCACTTTCATAGCAATTATAATCGATCTCAAGATGTCCTTTGGGTAACAAAGACTGCTGAGACAGCTGCTTCTTCATTAGGGAGAAAATTAAATAGAAACCTATTGTGAGCTGAGCACCCATTGGAGGACACCAGCTCAGCCCCCAGTGGGTGGCCAGTCTCGGGGAACGACTGTGCTTTTTTGTCTAGATGTTCTATCAATTAACTGACAAGGAGATGCTAAAATGTCCAACTATAAGAACGGGTTGGTCTTGTACAACCTTACGTTGTCATTATTTTCTTTGTGCATTTTAAGCTCTTTTATTAGGTGTATATAGATTTATGACTTCATGTTTTCCTTGAGATCGTTCCTTCTATCTCTGGCAATTTTGATCATCCAGAGTCTATTTTATCTCTTGTTAATGTGGCCACTCAGCTTTCTAATGCATACCATTTGTATGTCACACTTACCCCATCTTTTTACCTTCAACCTACACATATTTACATTCAAAAGCAGCTTATCCTGGAGTTTATGCCTTTAAACTGGTGTGTTTTGTCCATTTACATTTAACGCAAATTATTGATGTGGCTGGATTGAAGTCTGCTAGTCTCATTCATTTTCTGTTTGTCCCATCTGGGTTTTTTTTCCCCCCCCCATTCCTTTGCTCCTTCTCTTTTAAGATTTTCTGTAATAAATATATTTTTAGAATTCCATTCTTATTTCCCTTCTGTTTTTTCAGCCATGTCTCTCTGCATTTTTTTCAATCCTAATATCGTTTGATAAATAATAAAAACTACTTTAATAAGCTCCGCTCCAGGGTCTGCATCAATATATCGAACGATGTAATTGGCATGCAAGTAGAAATGAGAATCCTGCCCCCCCACTGGCTCCACCACGTTTTCCCATTGTCCACAATAGGGAAAAGCAGTTCTCTGTTTTCTTGAGGTCTGCCTAGTGTTATGTTTCCACATGTTAAAAGAATTATAGAAGTTTTTCTTTAATTTCTCTTTATAGTAATTTATATAGAAGCTAATCCCTAGATCTTCAGAAACTCCTTCTTAAGAATTCAAATGCCTGCACTTCTATTTTGTTTTTTCATGCTTCTTCCATGAATGACATCTCTACTCATAAAGGATTGTAATCCATCCTCTGAAAGTTTGTCTTAAAAATGAGATTCAGATCTGAGAAGACTGAATAAATCTAAAGCTTGCAAGGAGCTCCCTCTTGAGGGAGGCTTTGTAAGATGCTGAAAAGTGTGCATTGGTATAAATTATTAGGACAGATCCAGCATGGGAGCCAATAAAATTCATCCAGAATAGAGTGGCTTAATTATGGATGTAAATACCTTATTATTGGAAATGAGTCTAACTCCAAAAAGACCATTTGAGCAGAAAAATAAGCATAGTGTCTCACTAAATGCACCCCCTAAATATAAAATAATAAAGAGCTAGAAATGCGCTAATGACCAGAAAGGTAAATGTGACTCCAGAGATATGGTGTTCTTGTTAGTTTCAGATATCACTGCTGACCTTGAAGAAAGGCAAGCTCTCTGCAGGGAGACGGGTGGTGAGTGTGGCTTTGGGTGTGTCACCAGCGGACTTCTAAGTCAGAGGAACCAGCGTAAGGACACTGACAGTCACTCCACAGTTGTGTGCTCTTGGGCATGTTTGAAAATTCCCTTAAATGATGAGGGAGACCCCACCTCCGAAGATTTGAAGAGGACTGAGTAGTAGAAGGCCTTTAATACAGAGAGTACTTTGACTACGAAGCGCTCCTATTCCTACCTACATTTAAGAGATGGAGGTGGGAGCAGAACACCCATATTTTATTATTTTTTTAAAGATGTATTTAATTATGCATGCAAGAGCTGAGATGTAGGCCAGAGGTTTGGGGGTGGTGAGAGGATCCACTGAAATACACTGCTGAGGGGAGCAGCGGGCCTCAGTGGCTGGCAATAGCTTCATAGTGCTGAGACTTAACCCCTTGTGCCACCACGGAGGCCCCAGAACGCCCATATTAAAAAAAAAAAAATCACCAAATCAACTTCGTGATTCTTCATTACTGCACACTTTCTCTACTTTTAGGGTTAGTAAGAAAACAAAATTTTCTCTCGATTTTCACCATCCTTTGGAACATCGTCTAGGCTGAGACACGAATGACCATGACATTCTCTAAGGTGGTGTGCACTTGAGCCAGAGTGGACAATTCGGAGGAAGTCAGTTAAAGCACTTGGCTGATTCCCTCGATCAGCCAAACATTCAGCACAGGGATCAATTAGGCTGCGTCTCCTTCTTAAGCTACAAGAGCTTCCTGACCTGACAGTGGAGATGTGGGAGGAATGTTTCCCATCGGGCTCTGCGGTCTCGCTCCCCATCCCTCTGACTCCAGCCTGGCATGGGAACAGAGGTGCCCGCTCTTTTGTAAACCCAGCCACCAGGGGATATCCTCATTGGGACCTTCTTTATCAGCTCCGAGTCTCCTATGGGTTTTGGTTACTTGTTTGTTTTAGGTCCTTGCCTCTGCCCACGTAGTCAAACAGCACATAAAGCTGGGAACCTGGCAGGAAAGTGCACTATGGAACAATCTTGGAGAAATAAGAAGGAAAAAGCAGGGAGATCACGATGGGTTTTCAGCACATTCAACAGTGGGTGCTGGGGAAGCACCCCTCTCCGTGAACACAATAGTGACAACATGAGAAGACTTGCCTGCCCGCCCAGGAAGACAAGGTCTGGGAGTGAGGAACCTTCTGGAAGACCCAGAGGAACAGTAGGAAAACAACTTTGCTATGGGGGGGGGAGGTCTCCCCGGTGGCCTAGGGGTTATGTCTCAGCGCTGCCTCCACGAGGAGACGAGTTCCATCCCTGGCCAGGGAGCTTCCCACACGGCGCAGCAGACCTCTCCTGTCTCCCCGCTGCTCCCCTCAGCAGTGTACTTCAGTGGATCCGCCTGTTCTGCTCCCCACTCTGTCTCTGGTGAGTCCTCTCACCCCCACATGTCTGACCTGTATCCCAGTTCTATGCAAAAATAAATAAAATCTTTAAAACAAACAAAAAACCATAACTTTGTGATGAGCCCAGGAACTCTCTCAGGCAGGCCCCACCATCAGAGGGCTCAAGGGGCGCAGGACATGACTCCATGCAGGGCACGCCACGCCTTACAACAAACCCGAGCATCCTCCCCGAGCCTCAGTTTCCACTAAAGACTGGGAGGAGATGCAGTCTGAGAATTAGGTAGCTTGACACCGCACACACCACCACTTGTCTACTAAAACACCTGCGTGTTGGAATCAAGTGCCGAGTTGGCGCGTGTTTTTAAGCTCACACAGTTGTTGTGTGATAAAACAAGACCTTCTTGGGCCTCCCTGGTGGCGCAGCGGTTGAGCGCTGCGCTGTGGAGCTGTTGGCAGCAAGCCATGCGAGTTCGACACCCAGCCTGGGGAGATTCCCACATGGCACGGCAGACCTCTCCTGCCTTGCCCGCTGCTCCCCTCAGCAGTGTATTTCTGATCTGCCTGTTCTGCTCCCCACTCTGTCTCTGGTGAACCCTCTCGCCGCCCCACGCCTCTGGCCTGCACCCCAGCTTGTATGTATAAATAAATAAATAAATCTTTAAAAGAAAAAAACAAGACCTTCTTGGGCCTCCCCAGTGGCGTAGCAGTTAGGCACTGCGCTGTGGAGCTGTCAGCAGTGGCGACATGAGTTCGACGCCCAGCCGGGGAAGATTCCCACATGGCGCGGCAGATCTGTCCTGCCTCGCCCGCTGCTCCCCTCAGCAGTGTGTTTCCGTCACTCTGCCTGTTCTGCTCCCCACTCTGTCTCTGGTGAACCCTCTCGCCACCCCACGCCTCTGGTCTGTACCCCAGCTTGTATGAAAAAAAAAAAAAAAACACCAAGATTTTCTTGCTGTGATTCATCACTGCTGTCCCTTGGCCCCGAGAAGATGGGGACTGACATTTTCTCCTTGGCCGCTAGGAGCACCTGGGAGGAAACAGTGAGCAGTGTCCCTGCTGAGAACAGGAAGAAATGCCCAGCCCAGGTGAGGTTTTTGCCCCCTTGCTGCTCAGTGAGCCTCTGCCAGGCTTCACGTGGAACCGGTGTGCGTGGGTGACATGCAGAACCTTCCCGAGGCACAGAGGTTGCTCCGAGTGGGAATGCATTGGGATGCTGACCCCTTTGCCCAGGCTGGCTCCCGGGCTGGAGAGGGAGGTGGGGTCAGGAGGCAGGGGACCCAGAGACAAGCAGGGTGGGCTGCTGCAGGGAGCATCTGTGTGCCCTTTCCCACCTTCCTCTCTGATGGAGACATCTGGAAAGGCCCCGAAGGCGGAACAAGAGGCCACAGAGCTGTCTCCCCCAGCCTCACTGTGACATCTTATCAGACATGCCCATTAAATGCAAAACTCAAAAGGGCGGTGAAAAGCTTTTAAAGTCGGACATACAGCTCAAAGCTTGCAGCTCTGGCCTTTGTTTTTGCATTAGCTCAGCTCTGCTGAGCCATTCCTGTGAGGACGGCTGGTGGAAAAGCCTTACGGGATCTCAAGGAGAAGAGATGAGGGTGTGTGCGTGCGTGTGTGCTGTTCAAAGGGGTCGATTGTTTGCAGGTCAAAAGTACCAACAGGGAAACTTCAAGTTCTGCTTGTTAAAAACATTAATTTTCAATAACTCCAGCACACAGCTTGTGAAATACATCAATACAGGTCCTGGCATAGAAAAAACTGGGATCACAGAAAAAATGTGGGTCCCCAGGTCTCACTTGTTTACCGGCTCGCAGTGTTGGGGCCTCTTTCCCTTGTGTCTGAATGGACTTGTGGGCCTGCTAGAATCCCAGAGCTGCTGAAGTCACCATTCTGGCTGTGCAGTTCAGCCTTCTTAGTACAAAGCTCATTAGGCCACATCAACCAATCAACCATTGACACTACAAAGGCGCCGCGTAAGTTAAACAAGAGCAGGACGCTTAAATCTCCTGGGACCTGAGTATGCACTACGAGGCATGACCAGGAAAGCCTGGGGAGCCATTGGCTGGTGTGTAGCTCTGCGTCCCAGAGAGTTTCAGCAAGATGCCTTGTTAACGGGACGGGTGTCTAGCATGAAGGCCAGTTATCAAATTTCAAACAGTGGGCCATGAAACTGGGCTATACATTTGACTCGGATTCGCAGACTCCTTTCTCCAAAAGTTTATTTAGATAAACATACGTCCTTCCTCCTAATTGTTTTCTCCTTATCCTCTGACCCTGAGAAACTGATTTTTTTTAAAGATTTATTTATTTATGCATACAAGCTGGGGTACAGGCCAGAGGCGTGGGGTGGCGAGAGGGTTCACCAGAGACAGAGTGGGGAGCAGGACTGGCAGATAGAAATACACTGCTGAGGGGAGCAGCAGGGAGACAGGAGAGGTCTGCTGTGCCATGTGGGAATCTCCCCGGCCGGGCGTCGAACTCGCGTCGCTGCTGCTGACAGCACCACAGCGCAGCGCTTCACTGCTGCGCCACCAGGGAGGCCTGAGAAACTGATTCTATAAAGAACCTCTCACTAAAAAAAAGGCCGGGTTCTGCCTGCTTGGCAGGGTCCCGCCATAACAGTTTGCTCCACGACTCCCGTGTACATGTGTGGTGCTGCTCCCGACGCGACACGGACTGACTGGATTGGACACACAGAGGCGCGAGGGGAATGGAAGACAGACTGGTGCCCAGGTGCAGAAGGGAATCCTCCTCCATGGGAAGAAGAACAAACATAGTAAGGGCACCTGCTTTCTGGCTCGCTATGCCTAGCTGGACCGGGCACCAGTGTCCAGTACGCCTGGAGCTGCATTCAAGAATCAGACATCTAGAAGCTTCCAGTCCATGCCTGAGTTTGGAGACACATAAACCTCCAGGGCCAACAGCTGTCGATGTGTCATTTGGTTTTCAGGGATGGAAACACATTCCTTCCTTTTTCTTTTTTTAAAGATTTTTTTATTTTTGAGTAGGAGAACTGGGGTGTAGGCCAGACATACACTGCTGAGGGGAGCAGGGGGAGCCAGGAGAGGTCTGCTGCGCCATGTGGGAAGCTCCCTGGCCAGGGATCGAACTCACTCAGGCCATAGCAGTGATAGCACTGAGACCTAACCCCTAGGCCATCAGGGAAGCCCCCATCCCCTCCTTACACCGCTTTCTAGTTGACCCTGGGGGACCCCAAAAGGACAGTGTGTGGAGGGTCTGCGCAGCCTTGCCCAACATGCTCACTCCGTGCCCTGCTGTGCCGTCTGCTCTGTCCTGGCCGCTCCTGGTGAAGCAGCAGCTCCCACTCACTCATCAGCACGACCAACCCCACACTGCGTCTTCACCCCACACGCCTCCTCTGACGCCCCCACAGGGACTGCAGGCTCCGCGGCCCCGCTGGATTCCCCCTGACCTGCACACCCACTTGCTTGTCCAGCCCCAGACCACCCCAGCAAGGCTGCCTGGCTCGGGCGGCTACCTCCTCTGTCCAGGAAAATGGCGCCACATCTACCCAGTCAGAACTCTCTGTGTGGTCCCTGGCTCCTCCCTCCCCCACGTCCTCACACCCAGAGTACTGAGAAGTCCTTCTGGGGCTCCCTCCAGATACAAGCACCCTCTTCTCTCCCTTCATCCTGTGTGGCTCCCCTGGCCCCAGAGGAAGCGCCTAGGGCGGGCCTCTGGGCCTCCACCCTTGGCCCTTGTCCATCTTTCCTCCATGTGTCCGTGGCAGTGGGAGGGACATGGTTAGAGTGAAATTCTCCACTTAACACTCCTTGGGGGGTTCCCCTCCCCTGTATTCACCATAAATGAAGCCAGGCTCCAAGGCTCAGAGGGACATGTCTCTTTAAAGATTTATTTTTTTTTATTTATACATACAAGCTGGGGTACAAGCCAGAGCTGTGGGGCGGTGAGAGGGTTCACCAGAGACAGAGCGGGGAGCAGAACAGGCAGATCAGAAATACACTGCTGAGGGGAGCAGCGGGCAAGGCAGGAGAGGTCTGCCGCACCATGTGGGATTCTCCCCGGCCGGGCGTCGAACTCGCGTCGCCGCTGCCGACTGCTCCACAGCGCAGCGCCCAACC
>PVIJ01017107.1:0-30553 GCA_004024925.1 Scalopus aquaticus
AAAAAAAAAAAAAAAAAGAAAACAAGCAACCATTTAAAAATTAGTCAAAGAACATTAGCAGATGCCTCACCAGCCCCACATCTTAGTGCATCAGGGGCTGGAGAACATGTGAAGTCTCTGTACCTTCCTTTCAAGTTCTGTGAATCTCAAATTGCTCTACACAGGTATTTTGCTAAATAAAACTAATAAATAAAAAAAAAAATGCAAGTTATTGTCATGTTTTGAATTACTTACTAGGCTCACAGTGGACTAGAGATATAGTGATTGCACATATTAAAATGGTGTAAGAAATGAATGTCAACCCCATCTTAAGGTACACGTGGGTTTTAATAGCAACCTAGGGGTTGGCAAATGAAGACTTTTCAATATTTCATTAATTGGAACAAAGTGTGAAGAACCTTAAATATCACTGAGTTCTACCATTTCCATTACTTCCCATTTTTGGGGGAAGAAACAAAAACAGTAGAAGCTATAACGATTTAAGAAGTATATAAAGGAGAGGGTTAGAGCTTAAAAAAAAATTCTGGGAAGCAATAATCTATGTCTCAGCCCTAACTATTTGGTCACATTCTTATGAGTACTCAGAAAAGATTATTTAATTTCAGTAAAATTAATACTTCCCTGAAATAGACTGTATTATATATGATATTATGCAACCAAAGGCTGACAGTGTTCAAGAATCATTTTATTTCATTTCCATGAGGCTCTCAGCATTTCCTTATCAGCCTATTTAATTTCAGGAAGACCGGAGGTTTTTTCTCTTTTTATTATAGGCATAAAATTAATTGCATGTTAAATGAGGCTCTTATAAATTTAAATTTGGCTCATCTAAATTTGATTTCCAAACTGGTTTATCGACCAGCCACAATTACTTTTCTGACAGGAAAATGGAGTGCTTAAATATAGTTCTGGAAATATTTTTCATTTACTGAGAGAGGACTGTCTGTTATGGTAGCTTGTTAAAAGAAATACTGATGAAATGATCAGGGCAGACAGTTGTTAGAAGGACTAACACCTTCTCTTCAAAAACTTGGGGTGACTTTCAGACCTGGAGAATCACCAGTTATCTCAAGGGGCAGATGGAAATTAAATTTACCTTAAAAAACACTGTGATGTGAGCCACTTTGGGGAAGCAATTCTATGTATGGAGGAAATTTGGGGAGGTCAGGAGAACCAAGCAAACAAATAATGGGCAATGCACGTTGGGAAGTTTGAAAATTATTTCCTCGAGTGCTGTGGGATCCTGCTTGGTTTGACAATTTTGGGATCCGACTTGGTGAACTTGACTTCTTTCGTGACTTGACTGTAATCCGTAGTAGAGAAAACAATATTTACCACCTCCAGAACCACTGCTCCAGAGAGCAAGTAAATCAATTGCCAAGCATTTTGTAAGTGCAAGTCTAAAGAAATGTGGTGATTGTAACAGTGTTCACATCTGAAAAGTTTCCAAATAAATGATGGTTTGGATTCACTTTGGGGTGAGGGGTTGGGAGGTAAGGAGTAGTTTAAATGGGGGTCACCAATTTGGGGAGAAGTGTTCACATTTAGGGCAAGTTGTATAAGCAGAAATGAGGACTTGGCTGGATATAAGGTGTGGAGGGAGAGGATTTGAGGCTGACTCCTGGACCATAGCCTGAGAGATGAGAGACAACAGTGCGATGGGGGGCAGGGAAGCAAACTGGTGGGCGTGGTGGTGGGAGATACAGGCACTCTGGCAGCACAATTTCGACCACCAGAAGCTCTTGGCTGCAGGGTAGACCAGGCCAGCTTTCAGGGGAGAGGTTGTGTGCAGGTGAGGCACAGGCTTGGGATCCAGGGCTCATCTAGATGTCCTTGCCAACGTCTCATAGCCTCTCTGAACCTTACTTTCCTCATCTGTCTGAACATGGAAGGGAGCAAGAGGATAATTCTGCTTTGCTTTTTCATCTGACTGCAGGCCAAATCAGGCAGTGCTGCCTTTTCTTCCTAGATGCTTTTAAATCTATGACTTAAGCTAAATCCTAGCAACATAAAGATAGAAAGAACCATGTTTATCTCCAATAAACAAATAGTCATGTTCTATCTCCATTTAGCAAATGCTGTTGAGCAGTGGCTTGGGGCCAGGTATTGTTTTAAGTTTAAGTAGACTTGCAGAAATGCTTTAGCCTTGGCTCCAGAGGGGCAGCTGGCAGCTAATCACAACCCAAGGATATTAGTGCCCCCTGACTTGCTGAAAGCACTTTTGATATTACCTTGCCCCTCTGCACTAAGCCAGCATCTGTGGGAATGAATGCAAGAGAAAGGCTCCTGCCCTTGAAGAGATATCCAGAAGTTAACTGGCAATCTTCAAAAGTCCACAAGCTAATAAATTATATCATGTAAAGAAAATAGCTTTCAAGTGACTGCAGTGAAAAGAAATCTAAGTTCATTTTTCTTTTAGCTTCTGAAGCCACTATGCTGTTTATAAAGCAGACCTTAATTCAGCTTCAGGCTTTATCTCACAGAAGTCTAAAGAATGATGCTCATTCCAGATGTTAAGCAGATTGGCCTGGTTAGGGAGGGATCGGGTTTGCAGTCTTGTAGTATTAACTCAGTGACTTGCAGATTCTGCAAAGGTTCTATTCAAATAGACCACATTTTCATTTTCACACGTGCCAAGCCTTTCCTTCACTATCTAACTTAAAAAATAACATTGCCTCACATAGTGTACACTGTTTCTGCAGATCAGTTCCCAGCTTCTTTTAGGCAGACCTCTCAGTTATGATTTAGGACATGCCTGTTTGTTTTTCTAAAGGCTTCACTGCATTAGGATAATACATGTGGCTACATCTCCCATTGTGAAACATGCTCATCTCAGGTTGGGGGTGGCAGGAAGTGCAGTTTCCCTGCTGCCCACTGTGGTGAATCTACTGGTTAAGAAATTCATTTTTTAATTGAAAAATCATAAATTATAATTTTTTTTAAAAGTTCAGATAGCAGGGTTTGACATTCACCATTCATTCAAAAGATCCAAGCAGAATGTGCTTAGGTTGTTTTCTTCTGCTAGTTCTAAAATAAAGACAGATTTGTGTTTTGTATCACATAACAAAACTGTTGTTTACCTGAAAGGCAAATAAAGACTTAAATGCAGCTTTTGTCTATAAAAGCACACAATTTTCTTTTCTCATGGTTTGACTTGCTGAACTATTTCTATTCTTTCACGTTAGGCACTAAAGAAAGCTGATTTGCTAAATTCTAACAGTGGCACAAATTTGAGCTTACTGAATGTTTGTGGAGGGGCTGAATGAATAAATACACTGTCAGAGTCTGAAGGGACATAGGGGTCCTAAATGGATGTAATAAACCTATTAGTGAAATTTCTGCCCTCTCTTTGTGAATCTAAGGAGAACGTCATTTCTCAGAGGATTTAAGTCAAGGATTTTGGGGGTTCATGGTAAAGGTCTTTCATATGAAAATTTTCAAAATTGTATTATGCACCAATCAAGCTCATTTTATACTCTGTAAATTAACTCAGATTGCCAGCGTCATCCAACACATGACTTCAGTTTTATTTTCTAACAGGCTTCTCAAAAGTAATGTGGATCTGAATCCTCAATATTGAATAAGGTCACCTTCCTCACAGAGCAAGTACCAAGGAAACTCAGGTAAAGATCTGTAAATGCCTTCAAACTTTTTGGGTCTAGATACTCATGTCTCTTCAGCAAAGTCCACTCAATCCCTAATTTCAGCCTGCCTAGAAATATCTTTGGCGCTGACTCGCTGGCGTTCACGAGCACTGTCTTTCACTGAAACTACGAACTGCAAAAATGACAACATAATTCGTCTTCAAACTCAAAAGTTTGAAATTTTGTGTTAAAGTTTGAATTTGTATCAGCTTGAATTTTAGCTGAACTGGTTTCTCCATTCAGAGGGATGAGTTCCTAAGAGGATTCTTGACTTATTTAAAGGTAGAGAAATTTTAAAGTCTTTCTATTAAGACATATGAGCTGTGAAGAAAACTGAATTTAAAAAAAGCGAGAATTCTGAAATGATGCACACACATTGGTAAATAGTAAAGCAACAGAGATTCAATGAAGAGCTTGGTATTATATTTTCATTCTTTTTCACTTTGATTTTATATTTCTCTGTTGACTGCCTGTGTAAGCCATTTTTTGAATCTCCTTTTAAATCAGATTAGAAAAAGAAAAGAAAAGCAAGAACTTGGTAGGTAGTACCCGGCTGCCCTTTGTATTCAGCTCAGTACTACAGGGCAAGGGGTTATTTCTAGCGACAAACTATGGGGCAGGAGACACAAGTTAATGGCAAATGCTAGACCAGGACTGACGATGGTTTTGAGAGGCAGGTTCAATTGAACTTGACAGTGTCAATCAGGACACTGACTCCAGAGAAGAGATTTTTGTTTGGGTGAGGACTTGCACTTTCTCTAGTGTGAGAATGTGGCCATTCATTGTAGCAGCCTCAGAGCCATGTTTACTGAGGGAAAGGTGTCCTTACCCATGGAAGGAAGAGCAAAGTGGCGCTGATAAGCACAATGGGTGATGGTGACGAAGATCACGTTGAAGTGCTTGTTACGACAGGCACTGTGCTCAGTGTGACTGATCTAATTTCGATCCCTGAAGAGTATCCCTATGGGGTAGGACTATTTATAGCTTATTTTATAATTGTGGAGATGGAGAGTTTGTGAGGTTAAGTAACTTGCACAAAGTCACCCAGCTCATAAATGACAGGGTTGAAACTTGATCCAAGGTCTGTCTGATTTCAAAACCCACATGCCTACAAATATGTTGAAAATCAGTGAGAGAAGCTCAAAGACTTTGAACAAAATGGAATGATAAAATTATTACTGTTAATATAAGAATATAATTAATACCATCAATATTAACAATATTAAGTGTGTGTATAGACATAATATGCATATAAACACATATTTCAAGATTTGGCTACAACAGTTTCCATTTGAAATTAAAGATTGAATACTAGATTTTTTTTTTTTTTTTTAGTGCAAGTCTAAGGTATTTCAAAGTAGTTATCTTTATAGGTCAGTAAGGCTCTCTGACTTTCAAAGTCACATGAATATCTTCAATTTGACATTATCTTTCAGATTAGGTTCATGGGGAGAAAAAGTTCCCAATAAAATGACAATCTGGGAAAAAATATTTGCAACAAATAGAACCAACAGAATGAACATCTAAATATACAAAGAGCTCTTACAAATTGCAAATTAAAACCAAGACAGCAACTCAAAAGAAGTAAAGTCTAAGAACATGAAAAGTTAATTCCCAGAAAGAGTAGCACAAAGTTATGATGTCCACTAATAAATAAATGCATAAATAAGCAAATAAATAAAACCAGCTACTCCATCAGAGTGGTCTATTTTCTTAGAAAATAATTTGTGTTTAAATATGCATTATTCTCTGACATAACAATGTTACTTCTAGTATCTACCACATTTACACAGGGATTTGTATAGTTCTTTTTAATACTATTGGTAAAAGCTGGAAATAATCTATAAATCATCTGTATGTGCAGACATATGTGTGTAAATTGTATTTTAATTGAGAAAAATGCAAAGTTTATGTTAGTATATATCTAGCTTGATTCCTTTGGTTTAATACATACACTTTTGTATTTATTTTGTAAGTATGTATGGATTAGTCAGTGTAACTATGGAGAAAAGGTGGGAAGGATAAAGCACCAGATTGTCAAAGTGTAGAGTGAAATGTGGTGAACAAAGTATAGTCTTGACTTCTTTAATTTTTAAAGTGGTGGGATTAGAGTACATTCCATGTTTTTGGTGACTTTAGGATATCATAAATGAAATTCGTTTTTTAAGGGAGAAAATAAACAGTCTTAATGATTAATCATGAATCTCAAATTCAAAAACCTTGTATTTTATGAAATATGTTGGGAATATATGGCATCTCCTTATAACATTTTTCCTTTATAAGGTATAAGTGTAACAATTCTGTAATGTATAAGTGTGCAAGAAAGATTATTCATAATTCTCATAATCCTCACATGAAATAGAACAGTAGTTCTATACTATGCAAGAGTCCTAGCAGACTATTTTGTTTCTCATTTATTTCTAAGCTACACACAATTTTGAGTAGCATTATAAAATAGTACAGTGAATCAACGACTCAATGATAATTTTCTACAAGTTTTTTCTTTATGTGTATAACCTCTTCCAAAAGTATAGGACTTCAACATCTGTCCACAAAAACTTGTATGCAATTGTTCATAGCAACATTATTCATAATAGTAAAAAAATGAAAGAAAACCAAATGTTCATCAGCTGATGAACAGATAAACAAAATGTGGTATCTTCATACGAAGCAATTTTGCTTGGCAGTGAGAAGGAATGAAGCGTTGATATCTGCTACAGCATGGGTGAACATTATGGTAAGTGAAAGAAGCCGGTCACAAACTATCACACAGGTGGTGTCATTTATAAGAAATGTTCAGAAGTGTTAAATCCATAGACACAAAAGCAGACTAGTGGTTGCCTGGGGGTATGGGGAAGGGTTCAGAAGGGACGAGAAATGACTGCTGTACAGGGTTTCTTTGGGGGGATGAATATATTTTACAATTCAATTATGGTGATTATTGTACAACCCTGATTAAATTTAGAACCAATGAATTGTACACTATAAGGGTAAATTTTTATGGCATATAAATTATATCTCACTAAATGTACCTAATTTTCAATTAAAGCCCTTTTAAAAAGTCTTATGGGAGTGTTTTATTAATGTTAGTGATAGCTGTAAATGAGAATTCTGGAAAATTAAGCCTTTTTCTTTTGAGTTTCCATGCTCCCCTCCTTTCAATTAACCCCAGAAAGAAAGTTGGTTGATTGTGGTTCTTTTTATAGAAAATTTTCCTCCTCTATATGTGTTTTGAGCCAATTTGATTGATACCTTTCTTGAATCAGCATCCCACAAAGGAAAATAAGATGGAAGCAGCAGTACCCACCTTCAATAATGTGTTTTCTTGACAACCCTCTTTCCGTTTCAGCTCTAACAAGAAAAAAGAAGCAAATGACTTTGAGTGGGGGTGTGTTTTTTATTTTAAATTGCTGTTTCAAAAGCACAGAAGAATAATCATTCGTGCTTGAAATGAATTGCTAATTTTATATTCCCTTCTTGGCAAATTCTGCACCACTGAGGGCTAAGAAAGAAGGCTGGTGGGCAGCACACTGAGCCCCTTTTTTTTGGAGACCCCAGGAAGTGACTTAACCTGGATGCCGCACCTTGCTAATGCAATTCAGGCACACCATACACACCCTACCCATATACGACTTGACAATGAGTCAACCTTCCCACCTTATTTTTAACCAATTCAAGCAAAAAAAAAAAAAAAAAAAAAAAAAAGAGGAGGGGAGCTTGTCACAAGTTTGTGAAATTATTGTTGATATCGTTAGCTTTTCTGAGCAAGAAAGCAAATTTGAAAGTGCCTTCTGACTTTCATAAGAAATGCAATACTTATTTTCATTTAAAAGTTGATGAACCAAGTCTTCCTTAATTTAGAATCCTAAGAAGACAAACCTTTAACCTGAACTTTTGCCTTCTCAAATCATTCTAAACTCTGGTTAATTAGATATATGATCCTAGAGTTTTAAAGCATTGACGAAATGTTTCTCCAATGTCAATATCTTTGGCAGGCTTTCTTTTCACCACATAGCAGTTCACCATCAACCTTCACCAAGCCAATGGCATCAAGAATCAAACACAGAATAAATCCATATTTCTTATAGGGTACCAAGTTGCTTTGTTTTATGTAGACCACAATAGGACTAAATCCCCAAATGCTATTGCTTTAGCGTTATATTCATCATTTGGCTCAAAAATAGCACTGAAATATGAGTGTGTGTGTGTGTAACCATGTTTATTTTGCTTAGAAGATTCTTAAAGAAGGACTGGCCTTTGCCTTCAATTTTGTTTCTAACTATTCTCGATCAATTACAGGGAGTTAAATGATCTTTTATTTGTTTGGTTGTGTTTGGTTTTTGTTAAGACAGAAATCTTTGAGAGTTCCAGGAAAAGACATCTGGAATAGCATGCTGTCTTCTTGCATATTGGTCAAAGAGGCCCACCTTCTAAGTCCTGACGAGTAATGTAAGTACCAGTTCAAACAGAGCAGGCCCATCAGAAGCCCATTTATCCTGTGAACCTTGTTCTGCATTCTGCCATAGAGAAAGGACTTCTCTTTCATTTGATCTGACAGCAAGTGATACAGGAAGCTTCCTGTTATTCTCCGAGAGGGTCCTTTTGATCAGTTCTTTCAGAGCCCTCTACAGAATGATCAGAGACTTACACATGGAGCCAGACAAGATATTTTTATCTCTGCGTTCTGTGGAAGTCTCTTGAGTTTTGGCAGATTTGAGTAGCTTTTCTCCTGTGATGCTATGTGCTTATTTTTTCCCTTGAAATCTGAACTCTATTTTGGAAATGGTTCTAAGTATGAGGTTGGTATTTGAAAATCTCCATGAATCACTTAGTAACAAGTGACCACATGCTTTGCACCAAATTTCTTTGGGAGCATCTTGCTAAAATTGACTCCAAGGCAAATTGCTCTTTCCTTTGAATGAGAAAAATATTCTTTCTCTCTGAATCCATTAATTTTAGTGTGTTAGATATAAAATGGTTGCCTCAAAGGATAAAAGCATAAACTACTAGTTGCTTCCTGTTGAGTAGGGAAAATAAAAAGTATGTAACTTACTTTCCACCCCAGTAGAGTTTAGTTGTTATGACCAGGCTGGACCTCCTGTATGTTAAACAGACAAACACAGACAGAGAGGAAGATTAAAGATATTTCAGGTCATTATACTGAGTCCTATCATTATTACTATGAAACACAAAGAATCTATTGTACCTCACATTTCAATAATTTGTTAAAGAGATACTTTTCAGTGACATGAATAACAAATTTAAGAACAAAAAGAAGTTGGGGAGTAGGGACTTGATATTGGATCCTTGTGGACAGGTGGAGGGGGAATGACCTTCACCTGGAGGGGCTGGAAGATGGAGTTGTGGCAGCAAATAGGAGACCGGGTGGCAGCAAAGCAAAGGTCAGTGGTAGCCATGGGGGATGGGAAGTGGTCAGTGAGAGGGGAAGAAAGGGACTTCGAGAGTAGATTGCGTTAGCGGCTCAAGTAAACAGCCACCAACTAACACTTATCTATATCTGACAAAAACAGATTGAGTGAGAACCTTTCCTGGGGTAAATCTACCCTCGCCAAGGACTATGGACCTGAGTGGCTCAGAGTTATGACCTTGCTAACCATCACTTTCTCCTGTAGGAACTGATTACATGGAAATACGGATGATGAAGTCAACATAATAGTAAGAAAAAATATCCTTAAGTGTCTTATTAGATAGAAATATTATTTTAGGAAAACAATCTTAAAACCCTTAACTGAAGGTTTTACCACATTATTCCCAAGGGATGAAATGTGGTTGTCAGCAAATTTATCTTCTTAGAACCATACACAAGGGTAAGAAATGTAATTTTACTGTTCTGATCATAGAATAAGAAATATTCTATATTCTCTATTGAGATACATGCACCCCTATGTTTAGTGAAGCACTGTCCACAATAGCTAAGATATGAAAACAACCCAGGTGCCCAAAAATGGATGACTGGACCAAGAAGATGTGGTACAAATACACAATGGAATACTAGTCAGCAATTAAAAAATATAAGCACATGCAATTGGCAGCAACATGGATGGAGCTAGAAGGGATCATGCTCAGAGAAATAAAACCAGTGGAAAAAGAAAAATATCGAATGGTTTCACTTATAGCAGGAATATAGGGGAACCAAATAAGAGAGAGACATTCAGCGAGGGAGGGGGAGGATAAGGGCTCAAAATGGGGGAGAGAAGAGCACAAGGGACTATGGTGACGGTTCACAGGTGAATTGGTGGTGCGTAGCCTATGGGGAATACACAATAATGTAAAAGACATAAATAATAACAATTAAAAAAAAGAAATATGCCTTGAGAATGACAATCACAGAATTTAAAACTGGGAGGCAGTTCTCACTGTAATTGAGTTAATCTAGGGATGTAATTCAATTGAATTGGTCTAAAAAAATCATTTGAGATTCAAAAGTTAAGGCCATACTTTGGGATTAGTTGAAATAAGGCATTTATAATTCATCAGCCTTATAGTCAATGCCTGGGTCCCTCAGCTGTGAAAACCTATTATGATTCATGATAATCGATGGGGAATAGCAGTGACAATTCTGACAATTTGGTTGTGACAAGAAAAATTTGTGGAAAATGTCAGCAACCCCATGCCACTGATGTTAATTCCCTGAAAAGTAATTTGAGTCACTGTAATGAAGGGTCTACAGATATATGCATTTGGAGAGTATAGACCCTACAGTAGCTGATGCCCTTTCTGGGTTATCCATCAACCTCATGATACTTAATTATAGCAGCAATCTGTCGCTGGGGAGCCAGCAAACATATTCAGAGCTTCAATAAAAGACTGGATGGAATATTATAAAAAATGAATTCAGCTCTTCCGATTATTCAGAGCAATTGAACCTGTCAAAGCTGCACACTCTATCTGCAAACCACCATAGGTTTATTTTTTCTAAAGCTGGGCTTTCTATAAGATGTTTGGTCAATATGGGTGTGCTAACATTTATGGTTAAACTGCAAGATTATACAGCAACCTGGCAAATGATCACTGAGCCCAAAGGTATTTAGAGCAATTCTGGGGAGGTGGAAAATGATAATCCAAGTTTTTTTTCGTTTGACACAAGCACAGCCTTCAAAATACCCATGTACTCCTTCACTCGTTTCATCAGCACAGCACTTCATAATTATGGCATCCATTTTGCAGGTGGGAAACTGAGACTCGGGGAAGCGAAGAAAGTTGTGTTGGGCAGCACAGCTAGCAAGCGAAGACCCCAGAACTGGAAGCCAGGTGTGAAGCCACTTTTTTAGCTCCACACTCTTATGTGGCTTGTCTTTGCACCAGTCTTGTGGGGGCAACTGTGAACTGATATCTAGATTCTGGAGTAGGGTGAAGCTGGAGTTTTTATTTGCAAGACTGAAAAGCAGTTTGTGAAAAGTGCATTCTCACCCATTGTCTACAAAAGAGATAGCATAGTCTCTGCAAGCTGTGAAGAGTGGGGGTAAATGTTTGTGGGGTATCAAGGGGTAAAGAGCAATGGCATGGAAACCTCCCTTCCTTCCACAGGTGTGCCTGGGGAACCTACACTTCTCTGCAGATTCCACTGGATTATGAATGGACTTACCTCTAAGGTCTCTGTGTCCTAGGTTAAATTGTGTCCCCCAAACGATATGTTAAAGCCCCAAGCCCCCTGTACACAGAATGTGAGCTTGTTTGGAAATAAGGTCTAGGCAGATGTAATTTGTTAAATGAAGCTGAGGTCATACAGGAGTGGGATAGGCCCCTACTTCAATATGACTGTTGTCCTTATGAGACACGCGGACACGGGCAGGGGGGGCAGCCACATTCAATGGAGGCCAAGTTTGGACGGCAGCAGCTGAAAGCCCAGGACTGTCAGAGATGGCCGGCAACCACCAGGACTCAGAGACAAGGAAGAACCCAGAGTTTCAGAGAGGACAGGCTGCTCAAACCTTGATTTTGGACTTCTGGCCTCTGGCACTGTGAGAGAATGAAGTTCTGTTTTCTTTTTCTTTCTTTTTTTTTTTTAAGATTTATTTTTTATCTATGCATACAAGCTGGGGTACAGGCCAGAGGCATGGGGTGGTGAGAGGGTTCACCAGAGACAGAGTGGGGAGCAGAACAGGCAGATCTACGGAAATACCCTGCTGAGGGGAGCAGCGGGCGAAGCAGGAGAGGTCTGCTGCGCCATGTGGGAATCTCCCCGGCTGGGCGTCAAACTTGCGCAGCTCGTTGCTGACAGCTCCAAGGTGCAAAGCTTAACTGCTGCGCCACCAGGGAGGCCCAAGTTCTGTTTTCTTAAACATTCTGTCTGTGGCACTTTGTTATGGGGAAGCGATACAGTCCCAATTTGGGGACGGAAACTCAGGCAAGTGGGGCAGGGCCATGAATATTTGTCCATATTTAAGGCTGAATACAGTTTACTCTTAATGCCCTTACAGTCCCTGGAGTAGAGAAGGATGATAAACGAGGGGGAGAAAGTAGGTCACCAAACTTGTTCATATCTCCATCAATTTCTGGTTTTCCAAAAGCAAAAACTAGCTGGCAACCACAAATAAGAGACATTCTACAGGGGAGGGGAAGGAAGAGAGAGAGATTTACAGGGGATACACAATAATGTAAAGGATATAAACTAAATTTAAAAAACAAATAAAGTAAAAAAAATAAAAATACTACCAAAATTGTAACCTAAAAAAAAAAAAATAAACTACAAAACTCCTCTAAAAAAAAAAAAATCTGGTTTTCCATTTCTGCAAGGCTCCCTCTTCCTACCAAAGGCTTCACCAAGAATGAGGAGTAATCAGTCTCAGGAAGACAAGGCGCTCGGTTCCACACTTCTAGTTTCCTCTCTGGGAAGGTGTTTAAATGATGTGCACAGAGACATAATAAAACCAGTCTCAAGCTAAACTAAGAATGTCCATTTTGCCTGGAATAAATTTTATACCTTCATGTGTACACCCATGGGTACAAGGCTCTTTGCACACCTGTCTCACAAATGTTCTACAAACGTTACTTATTTGGTCACTGGCAGATGTTATGCCAGAGTGGAAGAGCGCCCCAAACGTGCCCATAGATCTTTACTGGGTTTTGCCTGATTCTGTACTCACATTGGCAAGAAGTGGCAGTAGGGGTTGCTACTCATAGAGCCATGGCGGGGGGGATGGCCTCTCCGCACCCACCGATGTGACGACATCCCGCATCACCACGGGCTCTTGCTACGAAAGGGTTGGGAGGTCGTGACCCATGGGGTGAGACGGGAGAGGAACTCTGGCACACAGGAATGATGCTGACTGGCTGTGTCCAGCTAAGAAAACTTAGAGACATTTATCCCAAGAGGGTCTTGTTTCATCATTTCTTCGCATCCAGAGTTGTTAATAAAATGAAAAGTGAACATAAACAGGTATGTACAGATAATCAGCTCCTTGACCACAAATGGCAGTCACAAGTCATAAAAATGTCACGTTCCTTTACATACAAATACCTCAGGAACATTCCCTCCTCTGTTCAACCCCGTGGTGATTCGTTGTGCTATACTAGTCAATAATTTCTGACGCACAAGTAATGAACGTCTGGTATATATTTTCAAACCACTGCAAATCAGTCTTTTACCAAAAGTTGACTTTTGGGGACAGTCTTTTGATCAGTTATCAAACAATTTTATTTTCTGTTCTCTGGTACAAAGTAAATCTCTTTAAAGGCAAATAAATGATGATGGTGAATGCATTACCTCCAGCCTTTCTTTTTGATGATGCTTCCCAGTATCACTTCAGCCCTGGCAGGGAAACAGAAAGTCTTAGGATACAGTGACCTGGAAATGCAAGAGTCGTGCAGAACACCAGAGCCATTTCTTGTTTGAACTCTCAGTGCCCACATGTCCTGAAAATAGCAGCCGTTCTCGGCTGGTAGCACAGTTTCCTCTGTTTCTGCTTGTGCCTGCAGAATGCTGCTCCGGAGCATTCCAGAAGCACCTGCCAAATACTGACATGCTAGCAGAAGACCGCCTGCTGTCCTGATACTAAGAAACAGTGGAGTCGTTTGGCAGTTTGGTGTTTTTGAACTGCTGATTCCATATATAAATGTTGCTCTCGTCAGTGTCCAAGAGTCAAGGTTTTCCTTCTAATTGCTGAGGTCTCCATCGTGACAGGGAGGACTCTGAGACCTCACATGGTTTACACAAAATATTGACTCATGGGTGATCTTGCAAATAAAAAAAAAAAACCCACCCATGTGTGGCTGAGATGTCCCAGACTCTGCAGGTGCCCAACACTGAAGTGAGTCCCTGGACAATGCGAGTGGCCAAAGGACAATGCCTTGGTTTCCAGGGGCAAATGTGTCACAGGAGCAAGGGAAGGGCCCCCTACCCTGAGGTTTTGGAGACGTGTGCTGAAGATATCCCACTGCCCTCTCACCTCCACCTACCCCAGATGAGATCCAAATTTAAAGAGACTAAATAAAGTCTCCGAGGTCTCTCCCGGAAAGACCCACATTGTGAAAAGCAGAACTCCAGGGGAAGGGGACATCAGTGGATTTAGCACTTTGTCTGCCAGGGGTCCCCTACATGGGAATTACTTGTCTTAACTGAAAGTTCTGTCTTTGTTGATGTGTCTGGACAACAAGGAGCCACAATGTGGGTGAGCTTTAGCACACTCCGCACAGACGAGCACGGGGTTACATGTGTCACTCCCGCCCGCCGCCCCACACCCATCTACCTCACAGTGGCCTTTCACCACCTTGCATTTCAATGTGGGAACCTCTCCCCACTGCACACTGACAATCAATAATTAATCAATAATTAATCAGAATAGATTATCCCTTACCGAGGAATACAGACTTGTTACTCATGCATCCTTCTTTTCAACCTTCATACTGTCTGGTACTAAACAGGATTCAACAGAAGAAGGTACTGACAAAGGGTAGGGTGGGCTCACAGAAAACAGAGATGTGGACTCTGAACTCTTTGGTGGTCCTTAAACACAGGCCTGCCCTTGAGGAGGAGGGAGCCCACGCAAGGAAAATGTGCTTAGACCAGGCAACGATGAACCCGATTCAGCAAGTCTCCAAGGTGACTAATTCTCACCTGGAAGGGCGTACATTAGACCTGCAGCCAGGGTGCTCCAGGTCTGTTTGAAATGTGTGTGCTGAACCTGGAGGTGTGAGCTCTGGCTTAAGGGGGAGCCCTATTGTAGGTCCCCAAACCTGCCCTCATTTCCAGGATGCAACTTCTCCAGCAAAAGAAGCAAAACCTCTGACAGCCCCTCGGTCTAAGAATGGGAACTGCAATGCCCTCTTGTCAGTGATACTGAATTTCTTGGCATCTTTGGGTCCTTCCTTTAATTTCTTATCTGCCTGTAATGCTAGTACAGGAACAAGCCTGCAAGCAGGAAAGCTGTCCCTGCTTCCTAGCAGAGAGGACACTCCATTTTTATTGGAGGTTGAGGAATTCTGAGATTGACTGTGAAAGAATGGGACTAGGCTCATGGATTTACTCACCCACCTATTCAACTCACAATTACTGAACTCTATTGTCCCCTCCGGACCCTGCCACCTCTGCCCCTCATGCAGGCAGAGTCCCTTGGCTCCAGAAATGACACTTGAGAGACACAAACAGGAGCTGACTTACTTTCCAGCAGCATACACCTCTGCAGTATCAAAGAGATTGACTCCACTCTCATAGGCAATTGTCATCAGTCGTTCAGCGACCTGCAAGAGAATGGAAGCCAGTGAGGAAAGGCAAGAGTTTCCCCATCCTGGGGAGCATCACTGCCTCCTCTGGTGGCTTTAAGAACACTGAATGCTATTGCTTGTTTCTCATAGACATATTAAAGAAAATAAAAGAATATATGGGGTAAGATTATCCTTTCCTCAGACCAGGCAGCAGGAACTTGCTTCAGTGTTGGGCAAGTCAGCCATCAGGAGACAGGGAGACAGATGATTTGTGTTTCTCACTCTGCGTGGAAGACCTGGTTTGACAACATTCTTGGTGGCATCAGAATCTGACAAAGAGGGTCATTTGTAACATGGTTGTCTCCATTTCTCTTCTTTCTCCAAGTCGATAGGTTTTGGCAGTTGATGCCGCCTGACCTAAAAGCTTGTGCTTTTTTCCCTCAAGGCTTTGTAGACTGCACTGACGAATCAAAGACTAAACAGAGCTGTGATTATTGTAGCACTCCTGCCACTCACATCTCAGCAAAATCCCAGGTGCCATCACAGAGCAACCAGCCAGCTGAATGGACAGGGGCTGGGATGCAGAGAGAGAGCACTATTTGCCGCAGACCCAGCTCTCACTCGCAGTCTGCAAACATGACTGTACTCCTTGTTCTTTCTTTCGTGCTGTTGAACCAAGTGGCAAATGTGCCAGAATATAGGGGAAGCTGTCAATAACAGCTTGAGGGTAACCATAGACAGACAGTGATAAGCAATGTGGAGAGGACCCGCTTTTTCATTTTGCTGGTAGATTTATTAGTCATTTGAAAAATTACACAACTCACAAATAACGACAATTGATTTTTCCATTATGTTTTTGATTGGAGGTTAAAGTTGCTCCATCAGCATTTCCAAGATGAATTATTTTTCTGTTGCTCTAAATATTGACCTACCAAGAAAAGTGTTAGGGGAGCAAAATGGAGTCCACGCAACTCCTTTAGAATAATAGAAGCAAGAGAGCCATTGCTGCTTTTAATTTGCTGCCATTAGGATATTTATCCTCCATAGAGCTTAGAAATGCAAGCAAATATAGCTTTTCCCAAGTATGACTGTCCAGTGTTTTAGAAATTGTTGTTTGTGTTATATATTACCTTTGTCGCATGATACACTGGTGGATGATATTAGGGAATGTGCATAATAAATCTTATCTAGACAAACTTTAAGATAGAGAATCCTGGGTAGAAATGACTAAATGATTGCTGGGATACTTCCCAGCAGAATTTGAAGACCTGAATGTGGAATAATTAAATCACTTAACAAAATCTGAGACCAGTTTCTGGCCTGGCTGGTACCATTTAGTAGATAAAATCACTTGACATCTCTGTCTCTCAGCTTCTTCCTCTGTAAGAAGAGGACGATTCTGTCCAGCTCCCCCAGGGCCTGAGCTCACCTGCTTCCCCGGTGGTGCTGATGGATCTAAAAAAGGTCATTGGACATATTTGGCCAGTGAGATTTGTGGAGAGATTTGCCCTGAAATTCTGGGCACACTCTTTTGTTTTCAGTTTCTAGAATCAATAGTCTTCTTTGAGTTATTGTTTTAATTGAGGCCTAAAATTTCTGCAACTGTTTTCCTGAGGACAATGTCCACACTCGAAAGAACCAGGGGTCAAGAGAATCACCAAGAAGTGGGTAGGAGCCACTGAGTCAGCTGTGAAGCAGGTTCTGTTTCTACACTTCTTGTTTGAAAGTCAAAATGATGTTTTCCCTTGTTGGTTAAGCCAATTCATTATCACCTGCAATCAAAGGACCCTTAAATAATTTAAGGATGAGTAAATGTCAATAAAACTCTAAAAATCAGGTGCTGCAAGATGATAACATACCTTCATCATTATTTAAACAATCAATCATCGGTGTTAACATATTTCTTGGTTTTATGAGGATGCCGATTCTTCTTTGGGAGGTGCCTCACAGAGGTCTCTGGTTTGGTGTTTGAATCCTTTCGATCACATCCCTTTCGGGTGGTGTTCAATACGTAGCTGAACTCACCCCTAATGGGGACACAGCTACCTCGGGAGGGAGCACCCATCCGTTTGCTCAACACATTAACGCACGGCAGTGTGGTCATCCAGGAGCCATATTTATACCTGCTTTGTGCTGAGCTCTGAAGCCAGAGAGAAAGCAGGACAATCTGGGGAGGTATGCTCGCTGCTTCTGCATGCATTTTTGCCTCGTGGAAATAGATGAACTCCAGCAATTCAAGCACCTGCGTGCCTGTGGTCAGACGCACTCCCTCCTTCTCTCTGCTGCCGTCTTTCTGTGGGGGCCTGGGAAAGCCCCAGCCGCTTTCTGGCAGGACAATCACTCTTCCTCTAACCAGCATCTGAGCTGGGAGACTGCAGCCTTTCATGACCTTCTTGTTCAGTTGTCAGAATTGTAGTTGTGAGAGGATTCCCTTCAGAAACCAGTCTGCGCAGGCTGACCTGGGCTGGCTGGACTCGTCACAGCAGAGATGCCACCAAGGGCAGAGCAGAGACGAGACAAATGATTGTTTACCACTGGCCCCTCTTCTCTGAGAGGGAACGTATTTTTGTCTTCTGCCCCTGCGGGCCTGCCCTAGGCAGTCAGGGGTTGTGCACGCTAGTCATAGCGGGTCGTCACCTTGAGACCTGCTGGCTTGTCACTTATCTCATGTCTGATACAGTCCGCGGCCATTACTTTGCTAATGGAGGACTTTTCTCCATGCCATCCCATGTACTCCACCTGAGACCATCAGAGGATCGTACAGGGGACCTGGAATGACCACCCTGGCCCTCCTTGGGAACTGAAGGACTTGTCTCCCTCACTGCTAGGCAGGCTGCCTTCAGCTGCCTCCCTTTAGATTCTCCTCGCCCAACGTCGGATCTTCTTCCCAGGGCAGCCTCTAGTAAATGCTGTCTTCTTGCCCCAACTTGGGAGAACTCTGCAGGTCTGTCTCAGCTTTGGAGGTCCCCACGGGGTCAGCTGAGGTCATTGTTGAAACTCCATTATGGCCCAGTTTGTCTGTCTGCCCAATCCTGCTTCCTTCCCCGTCCTGCGCTGGTCCCAAGGGCACTTCCAAATAATTGTCCTGCATGTGAATCGCCATCTCAATATTCACTCCCCAGACATCCCCAGGCAACAAGCCCTCTGTGGTGACCTCTGCCCAATACGGGGGCAGGCATTCAGACAGACGAGAGCATGCAGTTAACACTTCTCCCCCCAGATCTATGAAATAACACTTGGATCTGTGGAAAAGACCACCAACTCTCCTACATTTCTCCTTAGGAATGATGTTAAGAACTATCTTTATAAAAGGCTTTTTCTGGACCAGACACCAAGCTAAGATTTATAGTATTTATATATCACTCATCTATCTATGTCTATCTATCTCTCATTAACCTAAACCATGACACAGGTGTGTAGGGACTCATTTCATTTTACTGATGTGAGTGATGACTGTTATTAAGTGTAACGTTAGTGAGTCTCCCTTGCCAAGGGCAAAGCAAACTGGGTCCCACTGAGAGTTTCTATGCAGATGCACTGTCCCTGGCTCCTCCATAGTTTGCATAGGCAGCAAGGATCGGGGAATTTGAGGGTGTTCCCTCAGGGGAGTTATTGCCACTCAGTGCCTGCATAGCTCACTTATGCTATGAAGATATTCCCTAAAGGCATAAGAAAATCACCGTGGTAAGCTTTGTTTTGAATGTGTTGATGAAGATTTAAAGGAATTTTCTGGTGAATATAATTGTTACGGCTGTCATTTATTACCTGCTATTTACTGGACAGAGGACTGTATAAACATCTGACGTAACTAAAATGGTCAGTCCCTGCAAAATAACTTCAAGGTGGCCACGATCATCCCATTGGACACAGAAGCAAGTAAATTTAAAGGGTGGACTCACATGCCCAAGACAGGGTGACTGGTTGTCCAGGATTGACTAGAAATGTGGTATTCCATGTTAAAATGGGAAAGTTCATGCAAAGTGGAACCAGTTGGTCACCCTTGGTGAAGCCAAAGTAAGCAAACAAAATTAAATAACAATAGAACGTTCTCATAAGGGAACTAAATATTAATTCCAAACTGGCTTGTTCTCTAACTTTTGAGCCTTCACACAATAGATTGACAGCCTCAAAGGCTATTAATAGTCCAAATATAAAAAATACAAGAAACAAGACGAAATTGAAAATAAGCTTCAATTCAATCTTAACTATTTCTTGTGAATTGTTCCCATAAAAGGCCAAGACCTGAGTCTACAGCTCTGTGTTTTCTTGAATCAGCATAGTGGAAGCCAAAAGTAACTTACCTCATCTGAAATTTGACCACCAAATGTCACCCACGTTCCTAGAAAGGAATGAATATTTGCACATTATTTACAATCATTTTTCTAATATTGTGCATAATGAAAGGAAACAATGTTTCTTTGGGTCAGGACAACTTTGTTAGGATTTCCCCAAAGGTACATGGACTAAAGTTCATCTGTTCCTCTCCTTTCAGTAAGCACTTCAGCAGGGACCTGTACCTTTCTGGAGGAAGGCATGACTTTTCTTCACTCAAGTTACCTAATATGCCGGTGAGAGCACTGTCCTACAATATGCATTTTACTGAAAATGGATCTGCTATCACCCAGCAGTTTCACTCCTAAGCATCCACCCCCCAAACACAAAAGCATTAATTTGAAAACAAACCTGCAGTCCTATGTTTATTCCAGCACTATTTACAATAGTCAAGATATGGAAACAAACTTAATGCCCCAAAACAGATGAGTGAATCAAGAAGATGTGGTAATACACAATGGAATACTACTCGGTGGTCAAAAAAGATAAACTCATGCCATTTGTAGTAATATGGATGGAGCTGGAAGGGATTATGCTAAGCAAAATAAGCCAGAAGGAGAAAGGTAAATACTGGATGGTTTCACTTATATGTGGAATGTAGAGAAATCAAACAGAGGATCACACACAAACTTTAAAAATCAGCCTTGAAAACTGACTATAGATCTGAGGCATCCTGGAGGGGAGGGAGAAAGAGGAGTGAGTACAGGAGGAATGAGAATACAAGAGGCTGTGGTAGAGGACTGTGGGTGCTTAGATGGTGGGAGAGCTATGGTGACCACACCTGAGGGAGAAACCCTCAGTGTTCAAAAAATTAACGGGAATATAAAACAATAGTACTTCATTGAAAAAAATTTAAAAATCCATAAAAACAAAATGCTTTTTCTTCTACTATAGCCCTAGGCTACTAGGGCTATTTTGCATTCCCTACCACCTTTCAGAAGTCTCAGGCTCATCTAGTCCCCACTTTCAACCCCTTCCCCCCACCCTGGAGTGACACTGAAGCATCTTTCTGTTCTGACCCACTACTCCAGAGTGGAAATCTCATTGGTTTGGCACTGGGGGTGGAGGAAGTAGCCACAGTGAGGCCATTCTGGCCTGCAATCACCTCATTCATTTATTCCCTCCTTGATCCAGTCCGTTTTCTGAACCTTAACACGTGCAAGGCAAAGTATTGCACCCAGGTCCTAGGGACAGTGAGGTGGCTGACCCAGTTCCATTCTCCCAGGAGTTTACAATACTACTTGACACATAGTACAACTGAGGCAAACTCAGGCCGTAGGGGAGGAATGATCTGTCCAGAGTGGGGTGGTGGCACTTGCGGAAGCTTCCTGTGAAGAGGAAAGGAACAGGCATTCCAGTTAGAGGTGAGTGCAGGGGCAAGGCCAACAGCTAGAACATCTGAGTGGGCAGAGATGCTGGGCTTGTCCATTGGGCCAAGTGATGAAACAGGGCACAGAGGGAGGGGTGGCTGGGGTAGAGCAGCCAGGGTCTGGGTGCAGTTGGTATTTGGGGGGACAGGTAAAGAAATACTGTTGGACTCATGTTTTGTATTTCATGATGACAGCTGGGACTACTATATATGGAACACTTTCCAAATGCCAGGCAATATGCAGAAATTTATATACTTATATCACTAATCCTTTGACAAACTTACCAGGCAGTTTTATTATGCCTGGTTCGAGATGGGGAACCTAACCTCATTCATCTTAATAAATGGAATATTCAGCAGTCCCCAAACATGCCTAGTTGCGAGAAAGGCCTCTTCGCTGAATCCTGCTGCCTCATTAGGAAATTTTCTATTTAATTATGACACTTGGATTTCATACTCCATAGAAGCATGTTGATGTAATTGTGCTTTTTCTCTTCCTGACTTTTAGGGACTAAAGCAAAGGTAGGTGACATTTTGCATCCCTAGAGGTTGCAAATGGCCTCCCCCAGGTTGTGCTCAGCTGGCAGACTATTTTGCCTGATTAGAATGACGTTGACTCACTTAATATTTTAATGTATTTTTACTAAGGTACCAATATTTAAATAACTGCAAAAATTTCCTCAAAATATCTGACTTCCAGCTTCTCCTAATAAGAGGACCTGTGGTCCCACAAAGCAGAAAGGCCTGAATCTCAGGGGCAGCGTCCTATGTGGAAGCTATGTGCCCACACCTTCCTTTGTATTTTCAACATGAAATCAAATAACACTTGTTATCGACCACCACCCATTTACTGCTATTGTTCTTGCCATGCAATTAAGAGAAAAATGAATTTATGTATTTAACTCAAGAGCAGTCAAATATTTCAAGAAAAAAATAGGAACGTACTTGTATTTTAATAGATGGGAAGACTATCCAAATGAAGAAGAATGTTTGCACAGAAAAATGACAACTTTAGGCACCATAATAAAACTGGCCATGACTGGTATATAAAAAAGATGGGCATTGAGAAACTTAATGGACTGAGGAAATGGCAGTGTTTGTTTTTGAATGAGAATAAAATAAGGGATCTGCTATGAAATGCAATTCTCTATTACGTGAAAAAATGCCTGGGCATCAAAACCTTTTTACAGACACTTTTATAATAGTCTCTTTAGAATGCAGCAGAAATTCTGTGTCTAGAGAATAAAGAAGCATTTGCAACTGTGAGTGCAACCAAAAACACTGTATGTAGCTCAGTATGTTAAAATTACTGTTGAGAACTTTTTGGATAAGTTACATGATTGGTAGCATTTTCTATTGCAGCAAATAGAACATAGTTATAAATAATAGCGCATAGTTAGTTATATTTATTTGTGATGTTTTGAGAACTTTGAAGGGGGTCAAAGAATTTTTAGAAAATGAGTCCCTGAAAGGCAAAACTTTAGGAAGTGGGTACTTCAGAAAGTTCACAGACAGAATGCTCTGCTCTAGGTTCCTAAATGCTCTAGGTTCCGCAGACCAGCTCATACAGTTCACTGAACCTGTCAAACAACAGATACGAAGCAGCAGTACTTTGGAGGGGCGCTGCATCTAAGTCTGCTGAGTTCCTCATTCACTGGGAATTGCTCTGGGCCAAAGAGCTAAAATGGGACAAGCCACAGACTCAGTATTAATAACACATTATCTATTCTTCCATATCTTGGAGCAAAAGCGGGTCAGTGTATGCTTGATGAGCGCGCTGGCTAACTTGTGCTGAGATCCAAGGAGATGTTTTTGAGCTGCCTGTGTGCTCAAGCGGGATCATTCCATCTCCACTTCTCCCTCCAGGTACCCACCCGCCACGACCCCTTTTTTGCTGCCAGACCTCCAGCAAGGATGGGGTTCCACAGTAGAGGGAGATGCTCAAGTCACACCGAAGGAAGAGTTGCTACTTACAGAGTACAGATCTCTCAGATGGAGAGGAACAGAGGGCCAACCTTCCAGAGAGGGGACTCTGCATTTTCTTTCCCCCCACCTGTCAGCGAAGGTGGCTTATAATTTAATGATTCTCAAAAACCCTCCATGACAATTTTCTTAATCATTTTTCTGCCTTTAATTGGAACATGCCTTCTTAAGGCCTATGATGGTATATGCTTATTTCACTGTGAATCTGAAATTAATGGGATGTGACTTAGATAATTTTAGTAAACTGACACTTGTTTCTCCCCTTTTATAAGCAGAAGGTACATAGAAAGAACTTTGAACTGTTATTATGTCTTCTGGTAAACCCCTTCATGTCCCAAGGAATATATGCTTTGAAAACCTCAGTTTGGGTCCCTGGGAGTACATAAAAGAAATGATTGAGCAAATGTAAAAAGAAGAAAATAGCCTTTACGCACACACACACACACACACACACGTGCACACACACACACACACTTGTACACTTATTTTGGTTAATTAGTTACCTTTTCAGTTGTTTACATGGATTTTTAATCCAATAAGCAAACATGTTTATGATTTAATGACCTCTTTGCTTGAATTTGAAGACATATTTAGACATTTAGATGAATGTTAACATCTCATATCACCACTGTGCATTATCAAAACCGGAAAGTGAACATTGGAACAACTCTAGTAACTAAAATGTAGGTTTGTTTTGAATTTCACTGTACTTTTTTCATTCCAGTATTTCAAGCATTGCTTTCTGTGTTTGTCTCTTTGGTCTCTTCTGACCTGTGACAGTTTCTGATTCTTCCCTGAATATTATGACTTGACACTTCTGAAGCATCCTGAACAAAACTTTGTAAAATGTTCTCAATTTGGGTTTGAATCATTTTAAGGTTATAGACCTGGTGACTTCCTTTTCTGTGTTGCATTTTGACTTGCTTATGGTTTGGATATTTTTTAAAATAAGTAACAATAAGGAAATATATACGTACAATACTCATAATGCCACAGTTAGCAATTCTTTACTTCTTTATTCAACAAGTATTTATGGAATCTCCTATGTACCCTGCATTGTATTACATGGTCAAGATACAACAGTGAACAAAGCTAGTAATTATTTCTCCCCCTGTAGAGCAGACTTATGGGGAAAGGTAAAAATAATTTAAGAATTTAAGTATACAGTACTTACGAATGCTAATTTGATAAATAAAATATAGAATGTCCAGTATTTAGTTATGAGTCGTATAGAGCATCATTTTTATAAAGCAGAAATTGGTACATGAAATGTTGAGGGGGATCATGAATATTGAGATTTTATATAGGGCAGCCAGACAAGGTTTATAAAGAAAAAAAGAAAAGACTCAAAGAAAATGAAGGAGCTTGTCATGCAACTGTTTAGGGGAACAGTGTTCCAGTGGAGAAAGGGAGGACTCACTTGGCATATTTGAGGTCAACCTGGGGCCACTGTGGCCAGAGAAAAAAATAGGAGGGCCATGTGTCTTGGGGGCCAGATCTTATGGGGCCATGTGAATTATAAACAGGACCTCGGAGAGTCCAATGAAGAGTCTGGAATAGACAAGTGACAGTCTGTTGCTCCTTGAGCAGGAAGACCTCCTGTGATGTTGAGGACACACCTCTGAGGCGGAGGCTGCTACATTGGTTAGGAGCTGCTGGGATAGTCCAGGTAAGACATGATGGTGGTTTGGTCTGAGGCGGTAGCAGTAAGGATGATATGCAGTGGTTGAAGTGGATAGATTTTGAAAGACAGTCAGTAGGATTTGCTGATTGAAAGGCCACAGGGTATGAAAGGTGAGATTAAAAGGTCAACATCAAGGTCACAGCAAGGGGAGAATGGAGAGTCAATTCAACACAATGCCAGGCTGGGGAGATTCCCACATGGTGCGGCAGACCTCTCCTGCCTTGCCCACTGCTCCCCTCAGGAGTATACTTCAGTCAAGCTGCCTGTTCTGCTCCCCACTCTGTCTCTGGTGAACCCGCTCACCACCCCACACCTCTGGCCGGCACCCCAGCTTGTATGCAAAAATAAATAAAACTTTAAAAACAAAAAAGAATTTTAGATAGAGGTTTAAAACCCAGATGTCACTGAAATTAGACAATGTGCCAAGCCTATTAAAAACCATAGTCTCTACCTCATTTGAATAGTATTAGTCCTCGAAAGAGATGGAGCCAGAGGTGGAAGTTTCCCTCTAAAATACGTGGAATGCAAGACAAAGAATGCAAGGCCAGGAGCAGTGTTGATTAGGAGGGGGCACCAAGCTGTTGGCTGCCACCTGAGGTCAGGGCCATTGCATTTCCTGCATGCCCTGTCCCCTGAGCTGTGGGCTCCGAGAATGGGGTCCTTCCCCATGTTCTAATGTCTCAATCCCACCTATTCTCCAGGACCCAGAAATTCAGCCTCAGCCCAGTGCTGCTGGACATGGTTCCTCTACACTTCCACTGGTGAATCAAAGTGTGGTCGGTTTTATGCTTAGAACATTTTAGAATACCGTTCCATTCACTCTGTGACACGAAGAATGCTCAATTTCTTGAATCCTACTTTTCTTTTACCCAAAATTAGGGATTTTAAGCTTTTTTCATATCTATAATATCATGATTGGAAGGTTGGGCTTTGAAAGAAGTCCTCCCATTTACTCTTCTACCACTTGAAGAAAAAGCCATCGCTACACTGATTACATCACAAAGTGACTATATAACTTATTTTTACATGTGACTCTCCCATCAGACTGCAACTGTCCCTAAGGGCAGGGACCGAGCTTAACAAAAATTTCAGTTCTATACACCAAAGTGAAGCCTGGGACCGAGCTTAACAAAAATTTCAGTTCTATACACCAAAGTGAAGCCTGGCATACAGTCGGTGCATAATCATTGTTGGCCCAGTCAGTAAACATTTAAACCCACAGCATTCTGGCCATCGCAGCAGGAGACGGTGTTTCCCTCAATCCCTGTCTTGGGTCAGTGATTTTCAGCCACGGCTGCACAGTGGAACATTCTTGGGGGGTATGGGGGGGTGCTTTACGTGGACTGCTGACCTGGCCCCTCACCAGGCAGTTACAGCAGAATCTCTAGGAGCAAAACCCCAGCACCTCAATCCTTAAAAAAATTCTCAGAGGACAGTTGCAGCCAAGGTTGAACATCACAGTTCCAGACGCTTCCCACATTGTTATTTTAGCATCTCATCCTTTCCTTCGCACCGATTTTCCATTCTCATTCTTTTACTCCACTGTTACATGATTTATCCAAAGTTCAAGGAAGTAGTAGCGGAGTAAGAGTGGAGATGTGGCGAGAGTGAGCGCGCGGCTCTTCCTGGAAGATCAGTGAGTAGCACAGTTACCTGAATCTTCATCTTGACGCAGGAGCAAAGCAAAACAGGAGCAGACACCTAGAAATCTGGCTTGTGGGGAAGTCTCAGATGGTGGAATTGGGGTGTGAAGACAGGATACAGGAAACCTGAGAGAAGCGGCTTCCTCTCAGACTGCCTGACCTCAATGAGAGCGCAGCGTTGAGCAGACACTGCTGGAGCAGCAGGCAGCTGGTGAGCAGGTCGGGAATCTGGCAGCTCTGGGTGGAGCTCTTGCCCCACCACTCATTAGCACGGGGAGGGAGGGTGATATCAATCAGGTCACGGGGTTAAGAGGACTCGGTGAAATTTGGTGTTTAGCGGTGTTTGTGCATTAGTTCCTAACGTCAGAGTAATGGTACCTATGCCACAGAGTGCTTAGGGCCCCTAGAAACCCGCTGAGATTCAGATTCTGCAGATCTGAGGCTGAGCAGGGGAATCTATACATCTAACAACCATTCCAGGTGACCTGGAAGCAAAACAGTGTTCTGGGCACTGCTGTGGCCACTACAGATAAATGGATGCAACTTCCATCCGAGGATCTGGGACGCGACCCGAGGTTCTGCCGTTTTCAAACGGCAGACATAGCGTTCTGCCTTATTCTGGTTTGCATCTGTTGATGTTTTCCACAGAGTCTGGCCCTTATTTTTGGATCCAAGCTGCAGCCTGGTCTTTCTTTTTTGGCTTCTAGTGTATTGCTAATGAGCATCTGGCCTGAGTTAACAAATGTGGTAACAACTTAGCCTTTTCTTTATTACTTTGATTACCTTTTCTTGCAACCAATAATACCACTCAAACTCTGGGAGGGCGGGCGAGGGATGCTCTCACACCTGCACCTTATAAAAGAGCTGAAAATAGCAATAAAGCAGGGGTAAAGGTCACGTGGAAGAACAGTGGGCCTCTCAGGCGGGTGAAGTGCAAGCATACAGTATTCACGCTGGCAGGCCACTCTGCAAGGTCCGAGAATTCAACATCTTTTACAGAAGAGGATGTGGAGGAGTTGGGAAGTGGCTTTCCACAGTGGTTAATGGCCTCAGGGGCCATAGTCTCTCCAGTTGCTGTGCTGCTTTCTGGGAATGACTCTCCCCTAACTCCTCATCCTTCTGCTCTAGCCAAATGGTATGGCCTCGTGTTTGCTCTCAGTGCCTGTAACAGCCTGCCTTCATGAATCCGCCCATGTTCTCCCCTCTGCCAATGCTTCACCAGCTGACCCTTCCTGATAAGCTGTACACAGGTTTCTGCTCCCACACTGCTTCCTCTGTAGATGAAGAACGACACTCTTGTCCCCATTCCTTTGAATTAGCTCCTTGCTCCTGGATTCTCCCAGCTCCACCGAGGAAGGGCTTAGGAAACCTAATGCTTAGAGTCATTGCAGGAATTAAGCTCAAAAATCTGAAGAACCCTGGGCCAGGGCTGAGAGCTGGCAGCAGTGCCCGTCTTGGAGACTCCAGGTCAGAGTCTCCAGTAGGCAAGGCTCTGTAGATGGGAACCCAGTCTGATAAAGCGAGGTTGGGTGAGGTTAGCCGACTGGATCTCCCAGAAAAATCTGTGAAGAGTCAATCCGGAACCTTCTTCTAAAGCCCCTCAGTAGGCTTGAGGGTTTGAGGGTTAAATGACTGGGGTCAATGGGAGATTCTTTATGATCCTACTAGAGAATGTACAAATATTTGATGTTTTCTTTCTTTGATTTAAAGTTTGATGTATTTCAGTGCCAAGGGATACTGCGAGCTGCATTTTGTTATAAGATTTATTTCAGGGAAAATTTGCTTGGAATAATTTTGTCCTGTTCCTCCATTAATCTGATCAGTAAAGTTTAAAGACAAGAGTCTAAGGATGGAAGTAGGATGAATGGCCAGGACAAGAAGTTTAGAAGAAGCAGTTTTGTGTTGCAAATCAGAATTTCAAGGTTTGATATTTCTCCAAGTGGGCTGTTGTGAACAGACCATAGGAATTTCAGTGCCCCAGGAAACAGTGACCCACTCCCCACATTTCAATGTTGGAATTAATGATAAATAGTCATGTGAACCCCCGGCATATGCTCCTTAAACTTCCTTATGTAGGTCTGACTCCTGGATTGATAGATAGATGGAGCATCTTGATCTGTTATTTTTGAAAGAAAACAAAACAAAACAAAATCCTAGATGAATTTTTTTCAGTGTGTTTTAATTTTCTGCACATGATATTAAAGTGAATATTACTACTTTTATAATCAGAGGCAAATAAAGAAAAACTGACTTTACTGGGAGAGCCATTCAAGAGTTGCAACAAATTATAGCTCTTCCTACTTTCTGAACATGAAAAAGCAGCAGAATTTATATTTGTTTGTATTTTGTCCTAAGTTTCTTGGTTAAAAGCCTTATATTTTTCCTGAACTGACATTTACCTGTTGATTATTTCTTACAGCAATGTTTCCAGGGCACTTGACCCCACCAGGCCTAATTTATGCCTTACTCACTGTGTTCTTTCAAAGAACTCCTGTGAGAAGTGTACAGAATAGTTAACATGGGTGACACAAGAGAGTTGGAATAAAATTAGACACCTACTATGGAACATTAGGTCTTAATGACAATTACTGTTACTTTAAATACATTTAAATATTTTCATTATTTTATTCTGAAATAAGATCCATTATTAAAATTGAAAATCAATTTTTGCCCTGCGAAATCCTAGCATAGGGCCTAGGACATAGTATATATGCAAATATGTTTTTATTTCTTTTTCTGGATTTACATTTTCACAGTAAGTTACTCTGTATAAGAACCCTCTGGAAAAACACTGCTGTCAAAAAGTTTGAAAGTCAGTGTGACCTCCTTTATACTTTCTTTTAGCTCTGAAAAGGCCACATCAAATCTTTATCTTTGTGCAGGGATATGTTTTTTATATGGTTCCGTGTGTTATCCTCCCCTGCACAGTAATAGTTTGTAGTAACTTGGGTCTATCTGTACATAAAAAACAGTGTATACTCATAGGACTATAAAGATATGCTAGGAAATAAATTTTAATTCCATGGAGAAGCACAGAAACTTTCTTAGTGAAAACAAATAAGGATAATACATTGCAAAAAAAGAATGAAACTGTTTTGCGAGTCCTTTAAATTCTCCCTCCTGGGCTATGAGTGCCGTGATGTATACTATATTAAATATCACTAATGAAAACTCAGAATAGAAATACAAAATGATTTGTGTACTTTTCAACTACAAAGTTTTGAAATGTAGAGAAGTAAAAACTGATAGACTATATAAGGAATAATTTAGCAAAAACTTAAAGATTAAAGAAGGCCCCGATGCTATTATATCCAGATTAACCAGTTTCCTTGTTTCTCTACAGATTTACACATAAAGACTAGGTAATTCTGTTTGCACCTGATGGGTACCAACTACTAATGATTTCAACTTTCTTTTATTCTACCATGTTCTTTTCCTGATGGAAAATCCATAGCTGCATCAGGAAGATGGGATATTTTTGCATCTCCCTATTTTTTTTAAAATCACTCCCCCTCGGTTTCTCACGAAGTGACAGACATTTTCCCTTTTCTGTAATTACATGTAGAAATTTCTCACACCAAGGAAAGAAAATGGAGCAATCCTAAATCATAAAATCATGTTGGTACATCTTTAATTTTAGGATATTTCATTTAGTTGAAGCTCTACATAGAATCATGCTCCTTTGAAATGATGACAGCTCCTGGCAGTCTCATCTGGCTCTGCTGTTTCTAGTCAGATTTCAGCATCAAGGTTACACCAATGTAATCACTTGGTCCTGATTTTAAAGGGATGGGGAGAAAATTCCTAACACAATGTAGGGAAAGTTGTGCTAGAAATTTTGGTAACCAGAGACATCAATGAATAGGAAAGTTATATTTCCATATCAACAATCTTTTGGATCATTCCCAAACAGAATATAGACCTTTTTGATACATTTGCAAAGTAGTTTCTAAAGGTAATCTGTATCCTTAGAGAAGGTGTGAAACCTGGAATATAGGAGGGTCATATTAAGTGGGCTTTTAAAATACATATTTTAACTCCATAGAAAAACTACTCAAAATAATAGGCCAGTTCAGTACAGTAGCAGGATACAAAATCAATGCACAAAAATCAGTAGCCTTCCTATATGCAAACACCCAATCTGAAGAAGAAGAAATTAAGAAATCCATCCCCTTCAAAATCGAAACCAAAAGATTCAAATATCTGGGAATAAATCTAACAAAAGACATAAAGG
>PVIJ01017108.1:0-30510 GCA_004024925.1 Scalopus aquaticus
GGGGAGATTCCCACATGGTGCAGTAGACCTCTCCTGTCTCCCACTGCTCCCCTCAGCAGTGTACTTCTGTCGATTCGCCTGTTCTGCTCCCTACTCTGTCTCTGGTGAATCCTTTCACCACCCCACAACTCTGGTCTACACCCCAGTTCTTGTGTTCATGAATACACAAATCTTTTTTTTTTAAATCTTCTAACTGGATCTGTTCACTAACCTGTGTATGTCTAAATGTTTTTATTTTCTGTATGTTACTGATCTCTATAACGCATTGAATTATGTCTCTGCCAAATTTGTAAGTTGAATCATCGCCCCCAGACCCTCAGAAAGTGACCTCATTTGGAATTTGGGTCTTTAATAAGGTGAGCAAGTTAAAATGAGGTCATTAGGGTGAACCCTAACCCAATATGCCTGGTATCTTTACAGTAAGGGAAATTTGGAGACATAAACAGAGGGGACACTATGTGAAGATGGAGATGCACAAAAGATGTGAAGAGACACAGGGAGGAGACAGCCATCTCCAAGTCAGAGGGTGAGTGAGGGCTGGGACAGACGCGTCCCTCACAGACCTGGGGAACCTGTGGTTTCAGGGCCCCAGCTCCGGAGCTGGGAGGGGTCATCGCTGTTGTTTGAAGCCACCCAGTGCTTTGTAACGGCCCTGGGAGATTCGTACCCTGCCCACTTCTGTCCTGGTTTGGACATTGTGTCTTCACCACCCTTGATAAAATGACCCCATTCTCTTTCTTGAAAGTTACCTTGACCATAACATTAATCCCCCACTCGAGCTTCACATCGCTTGGCGGTCCTTCATCCAGTCTTTGAACAAAATTCTCGTGCCCCTGTCCCTCAGTGCAGGCGACTAGTGGCTGTAGACTGAGTTCTGGAATCACAGTAGGGAGCTGCCTCTTAGTTGCTACAAGGCCTTGGGTACATTAATCTTTCTGTGCCTCAGTTTTTCCCTTTTATAAGGTGAGGAAATAGTAAGAGTGTTATGAGAATGGAGTCAATTAGCACATGGAAAGTGCTTAGAAGTACTGGAGGGAAGAGGGGGCTGATAGGAGTCCCGCCAACTTCCCCCAACTTCCCGGTATGAGAGGTAACATTCAGGTCCTTTCACAGAACAGGAGAGGAAAGTGAAGTCAGGGGTCAGGGTGAAGGAACTGCAGGTTGGGCTGCCAGGAGGCTGGCTCTGCGGCGATCAGCGTGCAGGAAACACACTGGCGGCTGCTCTCTGGGCCAACAGGTGTGGGGGGTGGGGGCGAGAAAGCAGCACTGGGCGGAGCAGAGGCAAAAGTTGGAGTGTGATGTAATCACGTCCAACAGGAGCAGAGCGGCTTAAAATATGTCCACAAACTCTTTGATGCTCCCTGCCAGGGGCAGAGCCAATTCCCCTGCCCTCCAGCGCCGGCTGGATCCAGTGACCCTCTCCTAATAAAGAGAATTAGGAGCCAGACCAGGCGCCAGAGCTCAGTGCCTGCCTGCCGGCGCGCGCGCTCACTCCCTCTCCTCCCTCCCTCTGGGTCACCTCGACCGGCTGGCCGGCCCGGAGCCTTTAGATGACCGCGGTCCTCTCCAACATCAGGGCCACTCCCCGACCCGAATGCCCAGTGAAGCAGCTCCTGAGCGCCTGACTCACAGCCACTGAGAACGAATGTTTGTTGTCTGACACTAACTGCTGGGGTCATTCGTCACGCACAACAGATAATGAACAGACGGAGCTTTGCAGCCACATTGTCCTTCAGAGTTCAAAGGGGGAGAGGTGTTTACACCCTCAACTGACTAGTCATTTGATGTGGATTTCACACACACACACACACACACACAAACACACACACACACACACACACACACACACACACACACAGACGGGAGCCTGACTGGGCAAAACAGTTTTCTTCAACTGAGGCCAAGTTTTGAAGTGTCTTACCTGAGAGCGGTTGAGACGACCCTCAGCAGCTCAAGGAACATGTCTTCAGTCCCGCAGGAACCGCGCTGAGCAGATTATCTATGCACCACACCTGGTGTGAGCTCCCCCACTGCACAGATAGGCCCGAGACGCACAGCTGAAACAGCAGGTAGAGCAGCCCACCTCTAGAGGAAGATGACTACACCTGGCACCACCCTCAGGGATTAACCAGAAGCTGCAGCTCTCACCCTGCTTCCACCCAGCACTTCCCACCCTCAGTCTGCACAGGAAGGCAGGGAAGGAATGTGGGGAGCCCAGGCGGAGGTGCAGCTTCCCCTCTGCAGACAGGGACCCATTTATCTGCAGATCTTTTCAAGCCTCTTCCTCCGCAGCCTGCTCAGCGCCCAGATGAGGACGGGGACCTTTTTGATGATTCACTTGTGATTCTCTTAACATTTTCTTCTCTCTAGCTGATTTTATTGTTAAGTATTCAGCATATGACACGTATAACTTACAAAATGTGTTAATTCACTATCAGTTGTGCTTCTGGTCAACAGCAGGCTAGTAGTAAAGTGGGGGTGTCAATAGCTAGATATGGATTTTCGATTGCACGGAGTCAGTGCTCAACCCCTTTGCTCAAGGTCAATGGTGCGACGTTCCCAGTGGGAATTGACACAGAACAGGAAGCTCGAAGATGATCTCTTCTGGGCATCAGTGTGGCCTACTAGAAGGGGGGCTGAGGCTTCATTCTCTACCTGCAAACCCATCCAGTCAGTGTTCTTGCTAATTTACCTATTTCAAGAAGAAGCAAGGAGAGTGAAGACGGATGGCAGGATGGAGAGAAGAGACCATGGGAAGTCTCTAAGTCTTATGTGTTTCGAGGATGTGAACTTCTCACAGGCCAGGTGGACAATGAGCAAGATACATGGTCCCCAGCTGTATTGTGGGCCCTCACCCAGGGGACAAGGTGTAATGGAGGCTGCTGGCATTGGAGATCAAGCTGAGAGCGCTCCCATGGGAACAATGAGGAGAGAAGGTCCACTGGGCCTTCCCATATGCGCCAAATGAAAGGGATTTCAACCCGGTGCCAGTTACCAGGAGAATCAGGGCTCGAATAAGAGATGGTCAGCAGTGGACAGCTAAGAGACACCTCAAGGCAAAAGCCAGGCCTTGAAGACAGTTGAAATGTCAGTCAGGATTTGCCTCTTCCCACCCTGAGGATCTAGGATGCCACTTAAATCACGAGATTGACACTTTCACACGGTCTTTTAGTAACTGAAGTTGAACAGAAGTGGTATCACCTAAGATGTGGTTAAAGGATGGAAAAGATTCCAAAGAGCAGTGACTGGGGAAACCTATGTTTTAGGGTCCATCCTTTGGGAGGGCTCAACATACTAACAAATAATTATTAGAATTACCCCTTTGTGCTGCACCAGCATTTGCATAGACTGTGCGACCTACAAAGATGAATAAAGGGTCTTATCAAGGAAGAAATGTTCTGTTGTAAAATAATAAAGCAGATTTGCTGAAACAAGTCTCCAATGTGGATGTTTTCCCGTTTTTCGCTACTGAGGTTGACATTTTACTAAGAGGGTGGGTGCATGACGGAGAGGGAGTCACTTCTTGAGTTGCTCACGTAGACTAGACTGTGATCATCCAGTTTCTAATGAACTGTTCCAGAACTGCTGCGTTTGAGTTGCCAGGAACAAGCCGAAGACAGCAGCCGAAGCCCTGAGTCTGAGGCTTGAATATAGAGAAACACTCAGCTATCAACCTTCAAAAGCCACTAATTGTCCTATGAAAGTCCTTCAGTTTTCAAGAGGGAAGCATTCCTGATACGAACTCAAGAAATCATCCCGCAGAAAATTTCAGTTATAGCCCTCAAAGTAACCACTTTAAAACAGAAAACATTAAAAAGAAATCACAATCAAGCACATACGAAAGCACTTCCTATTGTCAATTACCCAAATAACGGGGTTTTACCACTCTGGTGGTTGGCAAGGGCTTCGATACCCATAAACCGAGGCTGCCCTGCCAGGAGGAAACCCCCGCCCCCATATGCCCGCCGCGGCGTGGAGTTTCCATCCCCACGCAGGTCCCCGGCCCGCGCCGGGCAGGACGCCAAGCCCGCGGCCCTGGGCGACCCAGCCGCGCGGCGCGGGTCCCCGACGCCCCGGCCTCCTACGAACTACCCGCCAGCTCGCGCGCTGCGGACCGGGAGCACCGCCCAGGCCAGACGGCGACGGGGGCGCGGGAGCCCAGATCCCGGGGCACAGTGCGGGTGCGGAAGGGGACGGGGTCGGAGGACACGCGCAGCGGCCGCACCTCGGAGCCACCTCGACGCGCCACGCCCCTTGCGCCGCACGGCCCGACGGGAGCTCGGGCCCGCGACTCAGCCTCGGCACCGCCCCACCGCGGGGCACGCCGGGAGGGCCGACTCCCCCGCCCTCCTGTAAACGGAGTTCACTGTCTTCTCGGAAGCAGTGGAGCAGCCGGGCCCCCACCCTCGCGCCCGGAAGAGGCGGGACGACGACTGACAGCCCCTCCGCCCGCGCTAAGGCCCGCCCCTGCGCCGGAAGGTGAAAGGCGGGGATCCCAGCGGCGGCGGGCGGGAGGTCACGTGGCGCAACGGTCCGCGGCGAGGAGAAAGGGGCGGGGCCGGGCCGGAGGGGCGGGGCCGCCCTTCCCCTCGGGTCACGTGCGGCAGGAAGTGGCGCGGGGCGCGGTGTGGCGATGGGGACCTCCCTGGACATCAAGATTAAAAGAGCCAACAAGGTGTACCATGCCGGGGTAAGTGGGGGTGCGCGCGCTCGCGGGCGGCGTCGCACCGCAGCCCCGTGCACTTCTGGGTGCTGCTCCGCGGGGCCGGCGGGGGCGCGCCGCCGGGGTCCCCCGCCTGCCCCCCTTCCCCGCCACGGACCCCTCCCGCCAGGCGCGGCCCCGCCAGGGCCTTGCACCCCGCCGCGCCGCCCGGTGAGGCCCCGCCAGGCTCCTTCCCCCGCAGGTGCGGCCGCGGCCGAGAGCCCCCGCATCCGCAGGGTTTTGGGGCGCCGACTGCCAGGCCCCGGGGACGGCCGGCGCGGCTCGGACCCCGCGCTCGCTCGAGCGGTCGCCGTGAGCCCCTAGGGCGGGGGACGTCGAGGACCGTGCGCGGGGCCCCTCCTGCGTGGGGCTGCGAGGGTCTGACGCGCGGGGGGCGCCTCATCCTGGAAAGCAGAGTCGCGCCGGTTAGTCGGTGGCCAGCGCCAGCCCCTTGCGGGAGCGACTCGTTTCCCGGCGTCTGCTCCTGGGATAAATACTGCGCAGCAGGAACGGGGCATGAAAATGCAGGTCGAAAGCAAGAAAACCGTAACTCTGCCCTTCACAAGCTCTGTGCCCCTGGGGATTCACGTCACCCCCTGGGGCCTCAGTTTCCCTGTTTTGCAAAACGGGGCTGTTGTCAGGTTCCTCTGACTCAGGGATCGCCACCCTTCCTCTCCATCAGAGGCGAGCTCCCTGGGTCCCACCCTCAGAGATGGCAGAGGTGCCGATGTGTAGCCAGAGTCGCTCTCACGCTCTGAGGAACGAAAAACGAGAGCAGTGGTTGGTTCACACAAATGCAGAGCAGCCTCAGAGGGACAGAAGATCACGATAAGATCATGATGGAGGCTGAAACCTTTGGGTGCCATACCGTTGAGGGAACCTGATATTTACACAGAATCAAGTGCAGGCCCCTCGCAGGTTGTTAATTACCCAAGAGCAATGCAGCGTTCACCACCCTTCAGTGCGCCTGACAGGGGACAGCTCCTTAGCACCACCACTGCTCGCACCGGGGTGCTGTGTTCTGAAAGAGGCCTGGAGGGATGATGGAACGAGGGGCCACTCGGCTGTGGAGGCGCCCTGTGCAAAATGTTTAACCTAAATCAGTCCCTAAGGAAACAACAGCCCAATGGAGGTATATTCTGTGAAATTTTGGATTCTTCAAAAGTGTCAACATCATGAAAAAATACAAGGGGCATTTTTCTAGGTTAAAAGACCCTAAAGGGATATGACACACTAGTACTATGTCTACTTTTTGATAAATCTGAATATGTCGCTTATAGTAAATATTCTGTGTGGGTGTTAAATATCTCTGGTGTGGTAGTTGCATTTTCGTTATGTGGGAAAATGCTCCACATGCTGAAGTGCTTCGGGGTCGAGTGTGTCACGGTAAGTAATGTTACGTGGTTCTGCCGTTGTGTCCCTGTGCTGGACTCCTGCGTACTCTCGATACATCAGGAGAGAGCGCAAATGGCAAAGTACTAACAATTGGTGACCCTGGTGGGACCTATACGGATCTACTTCCTATTCTTTTTTTAAAATAACAGCTTTATTGAAATTAATTCAAACAGCATAAAATTTACCCTTGTCAACATGTTGAATTGTGTGGTTTTGATATAGTCCAAGAGTTGTGCCCCCATCACCAACATCTAATTTTAAGAATATTTTCATCACCCCCAAAAGAAATGCTGCCCCATTAGCAGTCAGTGCTCATCCTGCCTCCCTCTCAGCTGGTGACAACCACAGATCTACTTTCTGCTGCCGGAAGTTCCCTCTAAAGGGGATTACACAGTGTGCGATCATTGTTGCCGGTGCCTCCTTTCTCTTATGTCATATCAGTGTTCATACTTGTTTTCAGGCCTGTGCTCTTTTTTATGACTGAATAATATTCCCTTGCTTGGATAGACTGCACTTTATGCCTTCCTCTGTGGATGGATATTTGTGGGGTTTACACTTTTTGGCTATTCTGAATAATAATATGAACATTCTAGTACAAGTTTTTGTGTGAACATATTTACATTTCTGTTGGGATTATATTAAGGAGCTGTACTGGGTGACCCAGTAACTTTCTTTTTTACTTTTTAAAGAGCCACCAAACTCTTTTCCAATGCACCTACCCTGCTTTACATACCACCAGCAGCATGCAGGTCCCATTTTCCCTTCTCTGTTCTCATCACCTTTCTCTAACTTAGAAAATTTCAATAAGAATTGGGGGAGGCAGTGACAGGAAATCATATACATTTTGCCCTAATATTTACTGTTTTATTAAAAAGTTAGCATTGTCGGGGACCTCCTTGGTGGCACAGGAATTAAAGTCTCAGCACTATCAAGCTATGGCCAGCCACTGCAACCCAGCCAGGGAGCTTCCCACAGGGCGCAGCAGACCTCTCCTGTCTCCCGGCTGCTCCCCTCAGCAGTGGATTTCAGTAGATCTGCCTGCTCTGCTCCCCACTTTGTCTCTGGTGAATCCTCTCACCCCCTGCACCTCTGTCCTACACTCCAGTTCTTGTATGCATAAATAAATGAAATAAATCTTTTTTAAAAAGTAGCACTGTCTATTCAGAAATGTTACCCTCGCTAAGATGTTTTCTGTGGTTTCAAATGTGGTAAAAGTGAGTGGTACCAGGGCGGAACAGTGACCCCGCTGGGTTTGCATCTGTTGTGTGAGGGTGTCCTCTCAGCCCCCCGTTGTTGATGGTACAGGTTTTCCTTTTTCTCTGCATCTCAGGCACACTGCTGCCTAGTCAGTTACTAAAAATTGCCTCACCTGTGGGCCATCAGAGCACCAAAGCTGTCCTGGTGGGCAGGTGGTGGCTGTCACTGTTGCCTGTCGGTCCCAAAGTATGGTGAAGCGAGGCAGGTTTGTCCACATAACCCCATGCTCCAATCTTGGGGCACCTCGGAGATACTTGGGAAGCCCGAGGGTAGAGTTTTGACGGCCAAGAGGCGTCACTGCCATGATGCCAATGAGGAAACTGGGCGCTGGCCACCACCTCCCAGCTGTGCCAGAGCCTGGATCCAGGTCAGGTGGCGGCGTTTCAAAGCGCTCTGTGATGCGCCTCCCTACGCCACTTCTGCGAAACAGAGGAGTTTGTGTTGTAGACACACTTGTTTCTAGTTCCCAGCAGCACTAGCGTTGTGGCGTCCAGTTAGAAACAGCTGCTGTGGCTTCTACTTGGAAAATAGCTGACCCAGTTGCTGCGCCTTTTAGCATCTTGGCCATGGGACTGACTGAATGAGGTTCTGATTCTTTGGATGCCAGAGACCCAAATTCTTGGTTTATCATCGGCACTTGGAGCAGGCACTCACTGACCAAATGACAGCGTTTTAAAAATTATAGTTGGATCACTTTTAAAATCAGGATATAAGCCACGCCCTGCTAACAGCGTCTCCTTTACAGAAGGCTGGACAGGAGAGCCAGGCCCTCTCGCCGACCTCTTCCCCGGCCCTGTCGGCCTCCTCTGGCACAGACGTGGGTCCGAGCTAGACGTACACACCCAGCTCGTGCTTGCTGCACGCTGCGACTCCATCTGTGCTTTCCCACCATGTCTCCTCATTCTCATTCTTCTTTACGTTGTTACGTGATAATAGAAACGTGTTCATCCATGTCTGCGGCCTCATGACACTCACAGGTCAGTAGAAAGACGGGCTTGCAGAGAGAGGAAGGGTGCTGGGGTGCTGGGCTGGGGCCTGGGGACCAGATAGGAAGGGGAAGGGCCCTCTGGACCTTCATGGGGGTGGGGTGTGGGGTGGCGATGCCTGGGCCTAGTTTAGAAAGCTGGACGCCAGGCGGGGTCTCCTGCCCCCCACACGCTGTTTGTCTCAGGCAGAGGAATAGACCGATCGACACGAACGAGACTTGTAGACATTTATAAAGCGACCCTAGTCCAGTGAAAGGTTCCTGTTTCAGTTTTCTCATTGAATTTGACAGCAGTTTTCAAAAGCGACTTCATATTATCTTCTCTCCAGAATATTTCGTTTCTTATCCTCGAGTTTCTTAAAGTGCAGACATTGCCCCAACGTACTACTTCAGTCACGTCATTCAGGCCGATGGCGTTTCATAGGTCGGTGAATGAATATAGAGCAAACGCCCCTACCCTAACTGCGTCCCCTGGAGGGAGGAGTCGCTGGCTCTGCCTGGGTGCTGGCAGCAGGCACCGCTCCGAAGTACCTGCTGGCCTTGGCGGTTCGGTGACCTCACGCTCTGGTGGGACGTGCGTGGGAAGACGACTAAATAATGCCCCACTGTGTGTCCCCAAGATTTGATGTGCAGTATTTTTATACTCATACAAATATCTTGATTTTTTTCTTGGACCCAAGTTGTTTAGAAATATATTTTGTAATTTCTGTGAATTAGCAACCCTGCTTGTGGGCTTGTAATCTAATTTTAATGTTTAAATATTAGAAAATTCCTTACGAGAAGAGAAACCAGGAAGTGAGGTTGTGGTGGAGCCGGGGCTGTCAGGTCGGGGCTCAGGGTCAGGCAGCACGACGCGGGGTGTTCCTGTGACTCCTGATGACGTGGGCAGGTCCCGGACACCTTTAGCCTCCATGGCGCTGATTAGCATCTGGGTAATTCATTTGTCCCCCAACGCAAATAGTTTCTTTGGTTTTGTTTGCCTTTGTGCACCTAGCCGTTCAGTCCCTGCCACTTGGTAGGTGCATAAAGACTTTATGGCTTGATAGTTGAAGTTTTAAAACATTTAAACAAAATTCATACGATTAATAGTTTTATAAATGCATTAATTAGAAGGGAAAACCATGGTCTCAAAGGCATGTATTATAGATTTTTGCTTTGAAATTATAATATTCGAGGGATAAGTTCTAGACAGATGTTGATAGGAGATTACAACACCTCACTCTCATCAGAGGACAGATCAATGAGACAGAAAACAAACAAGGACACAATAGCCCTAAATGAAGATCTAGATCACGAGCCTAATAGACATCTATAGGACGCTGCAAACCCCAAAACCAAATATACATTTTAAAAGATTTATTTATTTATTTTTGCATAGAAGAACGGGCATATGCCAGAGGTGTGGGGGTGGTGGTGAGAAGATTCACCAGAGACACTGGAGAGCAGAGCAGGCAGATTTACTGAAATACATCATTAAGGGGAGCAGTGGGCGAGAGAAGAAAGATCTGGTGCACCATATGTGGGTTAACTCCCTGGCTGGGGCTCAGCTCAGGCTGTCGTGGTGATTGTGCTGAGACTTAACCCCTAGACTATCAGGGAGGCCCTGAATATACATTTGTAAAGTGCACATGGATCATTCTCCAGGATCCACCACATACTGGGTCACAAGACAAACATCAATGAGCACATGACGATTGAAATCATACCAAGTATGATTCCGTAATCATAAAGGCATCAAACTAGAAATCAACTATGAAAAGTCCCATAACATGGAGACTGAACACCATGCTCCTGAAAGATCACTGAATAAATGAGGGAATCAAAAAAGAAATTACATAATACTTTGAGATGAATGGGAATGAGTACACAACTTTCCAGAATGTATAGGACACAGCCAAAGCAGTATTAAGAGGAAAGTATATAGCAATACAGGTGCACATCAAAAAAGAATCCAAAAAGACAACTTAATTTCCCATCTCAAGGAACTAGAAAAAGAACAACAAAAAAAATCCAAAAGCCAGTAAAAGAAAGGAAATAATAAAAATTAAAGCAGAAAGAAGTGAAATAGAAATAAAAGAGACAGTTCAGAAGGTCAATGAACCCAAAAGCTGGGTCTTCGAAAAAATCACAAAGAAAAAGAGGGAGAAAACTCAAATTAATAGTATCATAAATGAAAGAGGAGTAATTACAACAGACACAGCAGAAATCCAGAGGATAATTGGCAATTACTATGAATACTTACATGCTAACAAGTACAATCTAGATGAGATGAACTAGAACAATACAATCACCGAAAGTTGAACAAAGAAGCAGTGGAAAACTTAAACCAATCACAAACAGTGAAACTGAAACAGGAATCAAAATCTTCCCTCCACAAAAAAAGCCCAGAACTCACAGATGAGTTCTACCAAATGTTCAAAGATGCACCAATGCATATCCTACAAAAACTCTTTCAAAAAATCAAGAAAAAAGGACTAACATACATCTCATGAGGCCAACGTTACACTAATATCAAAACTAAAGGCAACACCAAAATAAGAAAACTACAGACCAATTTCCCTAATGAACACAAATGCAAAAGTCCTCAATAAAATCTTAGCAAACTGAATCGAACAATGCATCAAAAGGATAATATACCAGGACCAAGTGGGATTTATTCCAGGGATACAAGTTTGGTTCAACATCTGAAAATCAATGTAATTCACCACATCAATAAAAAGAAAAATGAAAACCATATGATCATATCAATAGATGCTGAGGAAGCATTTGATAAAGTCCAACATTCATTTATGAAGGCCCTTTAAAGACCTTGGATAAAAGGGACATAGCTCAACATAATAAAAGCCATATACCACAAACACACAGCTAATATTATTCTTAATGGTGAAAAACTGAAAGCCTTCCCATTAAGATCTGGAGCAAGACAAGGATGTCTACTCTCCCCACTGTCTGTCAATATAATAGTGGATGTCTTAGCTAGAGCAATTAGGAAAGAGAAAGACATAAAAGAGAATGCAAATTGGGAAAGAATTAAAGCTTTCATTATTTGCAGACGACATGATAAATATAGAGCAAGAATCCTAAAAACAGAAAAATTAATTAAAAACAATAAACCAGTTTAGTCAAGGAGAAAGTTACAAAATAAAGACACAAAAATCAGTAGCCTTCTTATATGTGGTCAGTCTCATTGAAGAGGAAGAAATTAAAACCATCCCATTTACAACTGTACCCCCCCCCCAAATTAAATACCTGAGAATAAACCTAAGGAAGTGAAAGACCTATACAAGGAAAATTACAAAACACTGTTGGAAGAAATAGAAGACACAAAGAAATGGAAAGATATTCCCTGCTCATGGATCAGAAGAATTAGCATTATTAAAACAATCTACCCAAAAGCAATTTACAGATTCAGTGCAATTCCAAGAAAAATCTCAATGTCATTCTTCAGAGAAATAGAACAAATATTGTTAAAATTCATACAGAATCAGTGAAAAACTCTGAATAGCCAAAGCTTTCCTGAATAAAAGGGGGGAAGAATGGAGGCACTCCCAGACTTCAAACAATACTACAAAGCCATTATAATAAAAACAGCATGGTATTGGAGCTAAAGCAGAGACACAAACCAATGGAATTAACTTGAAAGCCCAGAAATAAAACCATACATATATGGTCAACTAATCTATGACAAAGGAACAAAGAATATACACTGGAACAAGGGACACCTCTTCAATAAATAGTGGTGGGAAAACTGGACTGCAACATGCAAAAGAATGAAGACTAGACTATCTCATACTGTACAAAAAACTCAACTCAAAATGGATAAAGCTTGCATGCAAAGCCAAACACCATAAAATAGATAGAAGAGAACACAGGCGAAACACTCCGTGACATAAACCTCTGAACCATCTCTGAGGACTCATCTCCAGAAGCTTGGAAAACAAAGAAGACAGTCAAACTAAAAAGCTTCTGAACAGCAAGAGACAGTAACCAAAATGAAGGGACATCCTACTGAATGGGAGAAAACATTTGCACATCCTACAACTGATAAGGGACTGATACCAAAGATGTACAAGGAGCTTAACACAACTCAACAGAAACAAAGCATACAACCAGTCAAAAAATGAACAGAAGAGCTAGAAAGACACTTCTCCAAAGAAGAAACACAAATGGCCAACAGGAATGTTAAAAAAAAATGTTCAGCATCACTAATTATCAGGGAAACGCAAGTCAAAGCCGCAATGAGATACCACCTCACACTAGTGCAAATGGCCCATATGGAAAAAAAACTGGAAATAATGAATGTTGGTGAGGGTGTGGAGATAAAGGAACCCTCTTACACTGCTGGTGGGAATGCAAACTGGTCCAGCCACTGTGGAAAGCTGTGTGGAGGTGCCTCAAAGCACTGAAAATGGATCAATCATGTGACCCAGCAGTTCCACTCGTAGGAATCTACCCAGAGGACACAAAACACTAATTTGAATGGAAACCTCACTCCTGTGTTTATTGCAGCACTAGTTACAATAGGTAAGATGGGGAAACAACCTAACTGCCCCAAATAGAGGAGTGGATCAAAAGTTGTGGTCTATATACACAATAGAATACACTCAGTGATCAAAAAAGAGAAACTCCTGCCATCTGCGGCAACATGGATAGAGCTAGAAGGGATTATCCTAAGCGAAATAAGTCAGAAGCAAAAAAGATAAATATTGGATGGAATATAGAGAAACCAAAGAAAAGGTCAAGAAAAAACAAAACTTGCAAGCTGACCACAGATCTGAGGCATGGGGGGGGGGGGCGGTCAGCAACACGGGAGGGAAGAGCACAGGGGCCTGAGGTGCTGTGGTGATGGTTGACCTATGGGGACTACACCCGAGGGAAGAAATCAAATGCTGCACAAAAATGAACGATGTAAGAAAATTTTCCCCCCACTCTGTTGGATTTTTGATGACTGAATGGTCAGCTACAGTGGCGCTGCCACAGCTACTTAGGGTTTAGGGTACAAAGATGCAGATCTTGGAGCGAGGAGGGAGCTCACAAACATTTTGTTTAGGTTTAGCTCTCCTGACCCGGGCCCTTGAGCTCTCAGCCAGCAGCCACGCTCGGTAACCGTGACGCCCCCACCCGCTCCAGCTGCCCGCGTGAGGCCCAGCCCTCTCTCAGCCGCCCCGCACGGTGCACACGCACCGTCTCGGCCACTGCGCGGAGCAGCCGCTTGCGACCCCAGTGCCTGGTCCTTGAGCTGCGTTGGGGCTGAGTCCGCGTCCTCTTTTTTTTTTTTTTTAAGATTTATTTTTTATTTATACATACAAGCTGGGGTACAGGCCAGAGGCGTGGGGCGGCGAGAGGGTTCACCAGAGACAGAGCGGGGAGCAGAACAGGCAGATCAGAAATACACTGCTGAGAGGAGCAGCGGGCGAGGCAGGAGAGGTCTGCCGCACCATGTGGGAATCTCCCCGGCCGGGCGTCGAACTCGCGTCGCCGCTGCCGACAGCTCCACAGTGCAGCGCTCAACCGCTGCGCCACCGGGGAGGCCTCTTGGCGGTGCTGGGGTTGTCACCTGTTTGCTGTTAGAGTGCCCGGTTTAGCTACAAGTCTTGTGTTTCTTTTGTATTCTGTTACATTCTTAATTAACCTCAAAGAATGACAGAAGAGCCCCTTGGGTCATAAAATATTTACTCTGCTTGCTTCTGAGGTACTTTGCTGCTTTCCCTTCTTAGGCCGTGGGGTTAACGGAGAAGGACCTGTGGGCCCTCGAGGCCGACCAGGAAGGCGGCGAATAACCAGGAGCAGGCCGGGGGTGAGAAACTCCAGGAGGCGACTAGGTCCGTTTATTTCCGGGACATACTGGGTCGATTACTTTTTCACATGCTAACGAATTTAAACTTGAAAATTAGATATCTGTGATTTGGGTTGTACAAAATTAATAGAAGTTGTTTAAAATTTAAAGGTAAAATTATTTAAGAGGAATTATCATTTAAATTTGCTTATGAGCTTCGTGTTCTCAGAGCAAGGTGAGCTCTGCTGCCAGCGCCGGCTTCGGGGGCGAGGGCGCCTTTTTCATTTAGACTTCAGGGCTCTGGGGTGGCACGCGCGTGGGGAAGACAACGGAGCACAGGAAAGTGGTCTCTTCTGGGCCTTAAATTCTGCCTTCCGCGAGGGCCGGGGCGCTCCACCAGCCGACCCGGGCAGCGACGCCGAGCGGGCCGCTGCGGCCGACGGGTGTGTTCACGCTGCCGTCGGGGCCTTGCGTCTTGCTGGCCTCGTTGTCCAGAAGTGGCTGCCATCGCTGCCTCTTGCAGCATCATGCTGGACTTGAGGGGCCTCAGGGAGCCCGGCTTCCCTTTCGGCCCGCCCTCAAGCCCGGGCGGCGCCTTGAGCGCTGCGGCGCTGCGTGGGGAGAAACTGCCCAGCAACTGGGGGCCCTCCGCACAGGGCGGCGAGCGACCCCCGGGCTGAGGCCAGGGTGAGCCCGGCCTCCCTGCTCCGGCCTCCCCGCGCGGGCTGCGGCCAGAGGACGCGGGTGCCGGTGGCAGAGTCCCTCGGGCTTGGGAGCGCGCGGCCGCCAGGAATCCCCGGCGCGGGGAGGCGCAACTGTTCCAGCTGCTGCTGCTCTTGCGGCGCCTGGTTCCTACGTGCGTCCCTATCCCAGGTGTGGGGGGTTGAGGGAAGCTAGAAGGGGGGCGTCAGCGCTGGCCACAGTGTGGGCCCCCGAGGGGTCTTGGAATGCAACGGGAGGTGCCTGAGTCCGCACAACTGAGGAGCGAAAGGGAAGTTGCTGTGCTGCTTCCCCTCGGAAGAGGCGCGCACGCTTGCCCGTGCGCCATGCGGCGGGGACTCTGCCCTCTGCCCTCTCTGGGAACCTCCCTGCATCGGGTGAAGATGGGCTGGTCCCTGCCGACACCCCCGCGGGGCCTGCAATCTCCCGCCTCCCGCCGGGCCAGGGGCGGCTCCCGACGCCCGGGGCCGACCTCTGGGCCAGGCGAGAGGGCGACGCTCCGGGTGACGGTGCTCTCTGCTCCAGGAGGTGCTCTCGGGCGTGGTGCTCATCTCTGGGAAGGACTCAGTGCAGCACCAGGGCGTCTCCCTGACGGTGGAGGGGACCGTGAGCCTGCAGCTCAGCGCCAAGAGCGTGGGCGTCTTCGAGGCCTTCTACAACTCGGTGAAGGTGAGCGGCGGCGGGTCTTGCGCGGTGCGGGGTCACCTGCTGCCTGGCTTTGCCGTCTGTCGCGCCCTGTGCGGGTCAGTGGGCTTCGGACTTGGCTGCCGCGTCTGCCTTTCTGCGCCCACCGGCCGGGGAGGAGAGGCCAGCTCTAAGCGGGCTCCGCCCCCCGTTAGAGAGCTCAGAGCCCTCCGGGGGTGGCCCCCCGCTCGCCCCCTGAGGCCACGCCTGCCCTTGGCCGCCGGGGCGGCGCCAGTGAGCGGCAGGGGCGGCGCAGCTCCGCTGGTCCTCAGGCAGTGTCCTGTGCGCCACCGGCCTGTCTCAGCCTCGGGGTCGCGTCCCGCAGGGGCTGTTCACTCGGGCGTCGCGGGGCAGCAGGGCACGACAGGGTTCAGATTCAGGGCCTCTGCAGGGTCCCCGACACCTTCTTGCTTCCTCCGTCGGCACCTAAGACCCACTTTAGAAGCCGCGCAGCTCCCCTGCCCCGGCAGGCGCCGGCCGTGGGAAGGTCAGTCCCTGCTTCGGGTGACTCGGAGGTTCCTGGAGCTGCGGCTGAGCAGACGGCCGAGCAGCGAAGCAGTGGCCGCAGGCTTCCCTCGGGGCAGGCTGGGCCGCCGCCTTGTCCCGCGCAGACATCACCGGACTTCTGAAGGACGGCGGAGCGCTCCCCGCAGTCAGCGCGGCTGGCCTCACTGCCTCTTCCAGCCCGCTGAGCCCAGGACCCCAGGGGCCCCGTCCTGGACAGGAGCCCTTCACCACGCCCACGCCACTCCCCCGGCCGGCCCCTGGGGCCCGCAGTGCCCCTCGTGTGCGCCCGCGGGTTGGGAGGAAACCCCCACACACTGCAGCCCCCCAACAGTGGCCTGCTGGGAGCGGGCTGTCTTACCTCACCAGCATCGTGACAGAACGACACTGGGTGAAGCAAACTGTTTCTGGAGCACCTCCTGCCCACCTTCCCCCGGGGGTCCCGGCCCGAGCGGGTGCACCCCAGAGTGAGGAGGAGCGGGCTTTGCCTGGTCTGCTGCTTGTTCTGAAGAGGGAGCCGGGGCCCTCTGCGAGGCTGGTTGGGACAGTTCCTGGGATGTGGGGGGCAGGGCAGAAGGATGCGCCCTTCCACCGACCCAGCTCCCAGTGCTGGATCCATAACTGCTGCCAGAGACTTGGCAAATGCAGGCAAGGCCTGCGGCGGGCGCGGCGCAGCGCGCGGGGTGCCGGGCCAAGGGTCCCGGGGCTGTGGGGGGCTGTGGGGGGCTGGCGTGGACGCGCCTGCTGACGGCCGCGCTCTCCCGGCAGCCGATCCAGATCGTCAGCAGCACCACCGAGATGGTGAAGCCGGGAAGATTCCCCAGTGGCAAGACCGAAATCCCTTTCGAGTTTCCTCTGCTCGTGAAGGGCAACAAGGTCCTGTACGAGACGTACCACGGCGTGTTCGTCAACATCCAGGTGGGTGTCCCCGGGAGCCCTGGCCCCACACGGCCTGCCCGCCCGCGCCCGGCGCTTGCCCGCGGCAGGGGCTGCCTGCTGTCCGGTCAGAGATCGCCGCGTTTCTGGCGCCCACCCCGACTTGTCTGTTTCGGCGCATAAATATCTCTTTGTGTAACCCCCCGAGGCGCCTCCTTTCACACAGGCGCGTATTCTTTATTGAACTGGCCTCGTAAATGAGGGGAAGTGGATTTATGGCTTCCTGTCCACCTCTCCGCCTCAGGACCCCTCACTGCTGCTATTGTTGCCTCAGCCCTGACTGGAGGGGGGCTCTCTGGGGGGGGGGCCTCCACTCACCCAGGGGAGACAGCGGTGCTTGCCGGGGCCTGCGGCGCCCTCAGCGAGACAGCGCGGCTTCCTCTTGCATCTGTGCAGAAGGCCACACGCCGTGGGGTGGTTTTTACCATTTTTAAAGTTTTAGCTGATAATTTGGTCTCGGTAGAGATCACTCCCCTACTTCAAGCGCAGCACTTTGACAATAAAAATCCTCCAAACAGGAGAATTTGTCTATAGATGACTTTTATGAGTTCCCAGAAAGATCTCAGGAGAAACACGTGCAGCGTGACGTCATCTGCTGCAGTGAAGGTCTGTTCTCTAAAGAAAAAAGTCTTGTCCTTTCTTATTGGCGCACCCTTCGGGGAGCGCCTGTCCTAAGGACATGTGACGGCAAGGACACCCCTGAGGGAGTGACAGCCACGAGGGGGAGGCTGCGGGGCGACAGATACCCAGGTTGCTGGTGTGCGGACCCGAACCCTTGGACCCACTTTCTTTTTTTTAAGATTGTATTTATTTATGCACACAAGAACTGCGGTGAAGGCCAGTGCGGGGCGGTGAGAGGATCCACCAGAGACCCACTTTCTAAGCTGAAGTACTTTCCCATGAACACAAGTAATGAAGCCCCTTTTAGCAAGACTGAAAGTTACACTTACTCCCCTCCCCAGAGTGAGCCTCTGGCCTCCCCCGCACATTGGGTCTTTAACACAACTTGTGTTACACACCGGGCACATCTTTAACGTGGGTGTGTAACACAAGCTATGTTACACACTGGGCAGGATGACATATTTTCACTGGTGGTTCTTCATGTTTAGTACTTTTCCTGTACTTATCATTCTGATTAAAAGATTAATTTGTTTAAAATAAAAGTGGGGCTGGTCCTCTCCCCAGTATCTTCAAGAGAGGAGCAGGTGGCCCCACCCCACCGTGTCAGGTATGCAGGTGGGAAGGAACAGTAACTGAGGTCACACCCTCTCAAGCTTCCATAATTATATTTGACCACTTGAGGGTTAACCTCCTAGCCTACAATTTGAAATTCTGCACCTCCCAAATAGCTCACAAATTTCTAAAAATGAAGAACTTCTCTTAACCTGATCTATAAGAACCCACTGCCCTGTCCTTACCCCCAGACTTTTGTCATCTTTATTCATCTTTACCTATTCATCTTTTGTCATCTTTATTCATCTTTATTCTATTATTAATAGAATTCAAATATCGTCTAAATCCCAATTCATATTTAAATTTGGGGAGATTACTTCCTGGAGGATAAAGATGACAATACTTTTGTCATCTTTATTCCCTCTATATTTTTTTCTGAATCATTTCAAAGTTACAGAATCTTGACACTCCATCTTTAAATACGTCAATATTTATCTCCAAAAAATAGGGACAGTCTCTTACACAATCACAGTTAACATTTCCAAACCTCTCAAAATTAATAGAATTCAAGTATCGTCTAAATCCCAATTCATATTTAAATTTGGGGAGAATCCTTCCGGGAGGAACCAGGACAACAGCCTTGGGTGTGGTCTCGTTCTCTGCCTCATTTGTCACTCAGTGTGCAGACAGGTCTTCTCCCAGGCTGCCGGGTTTGCAGTGGAGCAGGTGACACCCAGGGCCAAGTGCCAAGTGCCACTTTATTTTGGACAGAAAATGTTGTTAAGCTATAACAACATCTTTCTCAAATTACATAGGCACAAAGGAATTTCAGTTATAATTCAAATTGTACAGAAGCAACATCCTAAAAGGAGCAAAAATCCCAATGCGGACTGAAGGTTTCCGGTAGGCAGTGTCAAACGCCCCCTGGCAGCTGCTGGGCTGACTTGGTGCTTCTTAGGGCCGGGCCATTTTGCGCTTTTTCTTCTTCTCTGCCCCATTACACTCATTTTTCGACCTCTTATTAGATAAATTCAAGATTGTCGTATTATTGTGTACAATAATCTGTTAGTTTTTTGAAGTTGTCCTTTGGGCAGCAACTTTTTCTTTTAAAACTTACTTTAATCCTTGGCAAGTTTCATTATGCTTGTTCTGTTCGTGGGGCTGTACTAGCAAATCACCAGGACACAGGATCGGGCAGCACGACGTGTCTGCTGACACCGCACACGCGTGCTCTGTGGCAGCGCTGCCGTCCTCGCCACTGCGCAGAGCGCCCGCCCCAGGAGTGCGCTTTGATCTGGGGATGAGCGTCTTCCTTCCTGTGATGTGGTCACCGACACCAGAAGGGTCGGATCCGGCCCCTCCTTTGGCCTCCTGCTCAGGTCTGAGCCTCAACCCGCCTGCCCCCAGCAGCCCACACCACGCGGACACCGCGCAGCACTTGGGGGACCCCCGCGGTGTGAAGAGGCGGGGCTTGCACCCCGCGCTGCCTGGAGGTTCGCGCCTGCGCAGGCAGCCGGCAGGTGTGAGTTCAGAGTTCAGACCCCCCTCCTACCCAGCCGCCGTCGCGACCTCCCTCGGGGGGAGGGGGGGATGGTAGCGAGATTGTGGCCGTGGTGCCCGCCCCCCGGGATGTGCTCGTGTTTGCTGAGCGAGTCAGCGAATGCTGGTGACCGAGCTCACGTCACCGTAACCAGCGTCCGCACGGTCGGGAGCCAGGGCGGGCGCGGGGAGCAGCATGGCGCCCCCGCAGCAGCACGCGTTTTCCTCTCCGCCTCCCCCCTGCTTGTCACCGGCCGACCCGTATTACTGACGATCGGGTCGCGCTTAGCAGCTAGTGACCGGGGCAGGTGCCTGGAATTCACCACCTTTCACCTGCAAGTTCCAGAAATCCAACTCCGAGTAACTTGGCCAAAAATGGGGTCTTGGACCACACAGTGGCAATTCCAGGGGCAGGGCGGGGTGCCAGGCGTGTCTGCAGCTCTGCCGCTGCTCTCCAGGCGAAGCTGCTGCCAGCCGGCGGCCACAGGCCTGCCACCCACCGCGTGGGCACGCCGAGCGGACGCTCTCTCAGTCCTGCCTTCCTGGTCACGTCCGCGCCCAGACACGATGGGTGAGGGTGCCCAAGCCCCCGAGAATGACAGCGAGGAAGGGCGGCTCTCACCGTTGCCGGGAGCGGAACCGCAGGCAGCAGCGCAGGCGGCCGCGCGGGAATGTGCCCCGTGTGCCCCGTGCGCAGCGCGGCCCTCGCTGGCCCTGCGGGGCCCGCGGCAGGAAAGGGGAGGGCCCGCAGCACTGCTGGCTTTGTGTGGCTCGGCTGTGATAAAACAGCGTCTTCATCCGCCTACCCCAAGTTTACAGAGTATTTGTGACATAGTTCTAGTTGCTCCTCGGTAAACGGAAAGAGCAGCTGCCGGTGTTACACGGGTTATGTGCTTCTTAAGGGCGTGACGAGCACGCGCATACTGTCCAGCTCTGAGTGGACACTCGGCTCAAGGACAGGGCCGCGGGGGTGCGCGGGAGGCTGGCCCTGTAGCGGCAGCCGGGCCGGTGCCGGAGAGTGGGATGGGGCCCCACAGGCCCCGGCACCCGCTGAGCTGAAGGCGCCTCCTCGCCGCCCCGCCCCGTTTGCAGGCCGCTCCTCGCGAGCCCGCCGGCCGGGAGGACGAGAAGGGGCAGGGCGCGTGTCCACGAGGGGCCGTCGTGGGAGCCGTGCGAGGACGTGTGGGTGTCACTGTTCTCACCCATCGCGTCTGCACGCTCCAGAAAAACAGTCACCGAGCCCTTCCCCACCCCGCCGAGCGGCTCTCAGGCTGCCGGCCCACCCACCTTCCCGGGGCCAGGCTCAGGGCTGCCCGCCCTTGCCTCTGCGTGCCTGGTTCCTGCCAGGGCAGCGGCCCCTCACCAGGCACTGCGGGGGCGGCGACTCGTGGGGTTCTCGCGCTGCACGTTTAATGCCCAGCCCCAGCAGGACGCCACGGCGCAGAGAAGCTGGTACCCAGGGATGGGGCTCGCCCAGGGGGCAGGTAACGCTGCGCCTCGCTGTGCCGGGGCCCCCTGTGGTGCAGGTGAGACGGCCTCTGCTCCGGCGGCTCCCCCACAGGGGTGCAGGAAGAGGCTGAGGGGGAACTTGAGCGTGTTCCTTAGAGAAATGCCCGTCTTCAGCAGTGCTAAGTCCCCCGGGAGGTGTATGACCGGACAGTCTTCCTAAAACGTGTTGACGGACTCGTTTCCGCCCGTGACCCCACGCAGGCCACACTGACTGTTTCTCCTCCGCCTCCCCAGTACACCCTGCGCTGCGACATGAGGCGGTCTCTGCTGGCCAAGGACTTGAGCAAGACCTGCGAGTTCATCGTGCACTCCGCGGTAGGTGCCCGCTCCCCGGGCGGTGGGGGTCTCCGGCGGAGTGTGGGGTCCGCGCCTCCTCACAGGCCGCCATTTCAGGGCGGCTGGGGGAGACACGAGACCCGGAGCCGGGGATGAGGGACCGAGTTTCTCCAAGCGCACGGCCAGCAGCAGGCGCATCGGCGGGCCCCACGCCCCTCGGCCCAGAGTTCCCCGGGGGCACTGGACAAGGAACCCCGTTCACTCCTGGGGCATGTAAATGGAGCCGCATCTAAGCAAAACAGGAGGGGCCTTAAAAATCTGAAGGTGGGAGCCGCACAGAGCCCAGCAGCTCTCCGAGGCGTGGAGACGGATTCGAGGGGCGTCTGCGCCCCGTGCTCAGGACGGGACTCCGCCTGGGCCGCCGGTGACTGCGAGGAGAGCGGTGGCCCCGACGCAGTCCCACTCGGTGGAAGGACGAGTGCCTTCCGGGCCGCGGGGATGGGAGCTGAGATGATTTGCTCAGCGGGTGAAGTCCGAAAGTGAATGACAACTACCAGAGGGCTTCGCTATGGAACACAGCAGCCAAAGCAAACGGACTAACAAATCATAGCAGAAAATTCACTCAATTTCAAAAAGCTTATAATTATGCACGTAATTCAATAAATAGATCATTCCAGCACTGATCTACTTTTTAAAATGTCAGAATCTTAAATAACATTTCAAAAATGGAAAAGGTTATATACTAAGCCTGATATTAGAAACAAAAATTAAAAAACATGCTACTGAAAGATGGTTAAAAAGAAAACCCACACTTGACCTCCAGTGTATGTGCATATAAATATATCGCTATAGTTGTAAGTGAATTAAGTATATATGACAAGAAACACTAACAAATCACAACAGAAAGAGCTTTCAGACTCTCAACAACGCAGCGATTGCCGAGGGGCAGGGAAGGAGCGTACAGGGCGTCAACCCCGCAGTGGGGAGGTGGTGGGGAGACTCGCACACGGAGAAGATGAGTCCCTGAAGCCTTCTGGATTATAAATGAATGAACTTTACTAAATCTAAAAACAAGCTCTTTGTGAATGAGTTCACAAACCTCGCTGTGACCTGTGGCTGACAAGTTAAATGTTCCTTCAAATGAGGAGAGGAAGAACAGATTCCCTTTTAATACCGACCTACTGATAAGAACTCGCTGAAGAACACGCTCATGCTAAGGGGCAGGCACATTCGCATTAGGACCTGGGGGGCCCGGTTCTTCCACCTGCCTGAGCAACCTGACCCAGTCCCGGAGCCCCTCGTCCTCACCTGTGACGCAGGGCCGGCGCGGGGGCCACAGTCCACCTGTGGACATGCCGGTGTTTCTGCCTCTCCTAAGAGGGCTTAGACATCCCGGAGTAGTTCTAGTCTGTGTCTTGGGTCTGGTTTTTCAATTCTGGACCTGAAAGGGGGCTTAGAGATCAAGAAATCTGGCCCCTCATTTTATAGATGAGGAAACTGAGTCACAGGGCATGAAGAACTTTGACGACACGGTTTTGGCGGGTGTCTGGAGGGCCCGGGCTGCACGTGCGTCTCCCTGGGGGAGGAGTCTGGCCTGGGGCCCGGGCCCTCAGCTGACCCGGCTCCCTCCTGTTGCAGCCTCAGAAGGGGAAGCTGACCCCGAGTCCCGTGGACTTCACCATTACCCCGGAGACCCTGCAGAACGTCAGAGAGGTAAGGCCCAGGTTCCCGCAGGCGCCTCTGCTCAGGAGCTGGACGGTGCCAGTGGCCGGCTGGTCTTCATTTGGGTAGAAATGACCAGCCAGAGGGAATTCTGGCCTGTTGTCTGGACCCAAATTAGTCTACTTCCAATTCGAATTTCTCTTCAAATGCAGTAACCCCTTGGCCCCCAGCCCAGCTCCCGCATGTCGTCAGTCGGCGCCTTCTTGGGGCGCCTCAGGGGCCTCGGCCCCAGGGTCAGCTTCAGCTGTGAGTTCACCGGGCCGCTGCTCACTGTTTGTCTTGCTGCCCGCATCCCCCCTTCCATCCTTCTAAACGGGCGTCTGAAGTCTGCGTGTCTGAAGAACATCTTCCTTTACGCTCACATATGAATCCAACTTTGGGTAGAAAACCCCAGCTCTGGCGTCATTTGCCCGCACAGCTTTGGGGAAGAGCGCCCGGTCGCCCAGGGCCTTGTGAGGCTGGGACAACCCGTTCTCAGGTTTGTCTGAGCGGGTCTGTTTCTTCCCTCTCACCCCACCCACCCCACAACTCCCAGCCCCTTCCGCCCCTCGGCGCCCGCAAGCCTGCCTCGCACTTGGTGGTCTCTTCCTTCTGAAGTCCCGAGCCTGCCTGCAGCCTCTGTGGGCCTCTCCTGCGCTGCTTCCCACCAGACCCTCGGCTCGGTCTTGGGGCTCAGGGATTCGCCCTTCAGTGAGGCCCGGAGGTGGAAACGGTTACCCGGAGAGCGTGATCTGCTTCGAGCGCAGTTCATATTCAAAGGCGCCGCTTGCTTCTCTCCGGGGCGCTGAGGCGGCGTTTTTCTTAAGGGGCTGCTTCCTGTGGTGGTGAAAGCCGCCTGCTTTGTGTCCTTGCGCGTCTGAGTCGCGGTTGTCAGGCGCCATCTTGTTCATTCGACCGCCTCCCCTTGGCCCGAGAGAGAGCCGGGCCCCTCTGCCCAGCGCGCCGGCCGGCACTGGCCTGTGGGCCTCTGCAGGGCTTGCGGGCGGCTCGTCCTCAGGTCTCGCAGCTCAGACACGGCGGCCATACGTGACGTGGGACACCGGCCCGCCTCCTTTGGGGTCTCCGAGGTGGAAGGCCCGGGAGGGCAGCCGCGCCGCCTGCTCCGGGGGGGCACCCCCGGTCTCCCGCCTCAGACGCGCAGGCCGCTCGCCCCGACCCCGCCTGCGCTGCGCCCGCTCTGCCACGCAGGGCTCGCCGTGCTCGGGAGTCGGGGGCCAGTGGGTGCGAGCGAGGCGGTGCGGGCTCAGGCTCCAGCCGGGCGGAGAGCTCCTCGCACTGGTGCCGCGCAGGGCCCTCCCGGAGTCTCGGTGTCGGCCGCCACCGCCTCGCCTTCTCCTGAACAGCCCGCGTCCCTCGCGTGCCCAGGTGGAGGCTCCCTGCACGGCGCTGGGCCCGGGCCGTCCCGTCAGTGCCCGTGCCCGCTGAGACGCTGCCCAGGAGCTGGCCGGACTCCGGGGCTCGCTGGGCTCGCTGGGTTGTGAGCCATCTTCAGAACCTTCCGATGCCAGCTCTCGGCTGGAGTGACAATTTGGGGGGATACTGATTCATTCTGAGTCTCCACTTACTTTTTCAAGTCGCGCCCACGGGTGCTCGGGTGGCCGCTGGCGCCGCCCGAGGGAGCTGGCGGATATTCAGCCCGTTAGTTCAGCGAGAGGCGCCGCAGGCCCTGTGGTCCCTCCCCGGCCCCGCCTTGTAAAATAAGCTCCTTGGCTTTTATAAAAACGACCCAGCTTTGTCACTTGCACCAAACTGACGATCGAGTCATTCCCTAGGCGTCTCCCATTCCCGATGTCCGCGTTTCTGTTTGGTTTCAGAGAGCCTTGCTCCCCAAGTTTCTCATCCGAGGACACCTCAACTCGACCAACTGCGTGATCACGCAGCCCCTGACCGGGGAGCTGGTGGTGGAGAGCTCGGAGGCCGCCATCCGGAGCATAGAGCTGCAGCTGGTCCGCGTGGAGACCTGCGGTGAGGGCCCGGCGGGGGAGGGGCGGTGCTCTGGGGGCGCAGGTTCTCCCCGGGCCGCAGGGGCCGTCGACAGGTCCTCTGGGCCCTCTCTGACCCTGTGGTGCTTTCTCCCTTCTCCAGGGTGCGCCGAGGGGTACGCTCGCGATGCCACAGAGATCCAGAACATTCAGATCGCTGACGGGGACGTGTGTCGGAGCCTCTCCATCCCCATATACATGGTCTTCCCCCGGCTGTTCACCTGCCCCACGCTGGAGACCACCAACTTCAAAGTGGGTAAGCGCTGCTCAGCCCTGCGGCCCACACGGGGGCGCGCGTGCTGGCACCTGGCCGGCTCAGCCCAGAGCCTCCAGCCTTCGGTCACCCACCCGCCCATCGAGTTCTGCTGTGCCGGCTCCAGGGGTCGGTGGGAGCTGTCCCCAGTCCACACTGCCCACGGGGAGGGCTGCGCCCTTGTCAGTGTGGACTGGGGCAGGCTGCGACACGCTCTGGGAAGGGACCCAGCGTAGGGAGGAGCAGGCCGGGGGGCGGCTCCTCCGCTGGGCAGGCCCAAGACTGAATGTGACTGTCCGCGTGACGAGTGTGAACCACGAAGGTTCTGCTCCAGGCCAGGGTTCAGGATCCCTTTCTGCGATGACGTGGGTAGCCGTTTTGAACACAAAGCCCGAACCGTGTTACGGTCACAGCTGAACGTCTGCTTTCCCCTCACTTTATATGGTGAGCACTGCCACGGTTCTAAGGTCTGCGTCAGGCGTTCGGTGGGGCACCCCTGTGACTCGCCATGGCTGCAGAGTTCAGGGGCAAGCTAGGCCTAGCCTACGACACGAGGGCCGTCCGCCCTCACCGACGGGACGCTCTGTAGACCGGGGGACGGACCTCGGACGGCGCCCAGGCTGGGCCAGCAGGCTCCAGAGCCGCGTGCGGGGCCCGCTGGTGGACAGACGTGACGCGGGGCCTCCAACCGCTGCTGCGTGAGCCTGCTTCATGGGGACACGGCGCTCACCCCCAGGCCCCGCGCGGTCTGTTGCTACATACTCCCGCTCTGTCTTTTGATGTGCGCTGTTAGCAGTCGAGACTGGAGAATTTGGTTTTTTTGATTAGACCATGGTTTTTGAAATAAATTTGAAATTACCTTTTTTGGTAATTAATACAATTTCACCACAAAGTTATGCAGCTTGTTTTACGAGAGGGGAGGGTGGCAACTTCCGCCTGAGCTGCTGAGTGCTTCTGGACCTTTCTGTGCCCAAGTCCTGAAGCATAGCTGCCTGGGCTAGCCTCATACCTGAATACTTGCGGGGCTCTGGGGAAGCCCCACCTCTGACCGTGGGATGGTGGGTCAAGACACCCTGCTCTAGCGGCGAGGGCGGCAGGCCAGCTCCGCGCCCAGCAGAGAGGGCCGCTGAGGACAGTGTGGGCACACTGTTCACACACTAGGGTCCCGCGATCTTCTCGGACAGCACACGTGTGATTATCGGACGCGGTGGGCAGGCCCAGGGTGTAAACCCACAGGTCGCGGGGCACAGGCCCACGGTAGCTCCAGGGGTCTTGAGGTGCCCGCATGCGCGCCTGTGCGAAGACGGCCTTCCTCAGCCAGGGTGCTGCCGCCTCCAGGAGGGGCTGTCTGTCGGTTCCTCGACTTGGTTCTCCCACATAAACGTCAGCAAGGCCTGCATTTTTTTCTATGCCACACCCACGTGCGCGTGCACATATTAAACGCCTGCATCTCTGCACGTGGCTTCTGTCAGAGGCGTCCAGATATCGCTGACCGTGGCCCCTCTGAGTGTCCGCCTCAGTCACGCCCTCCCACGTAGAAAGGGAGCAGCGACAGGCCGGCTGCACGTCTGAGTTGAGCCTGTGCTTTCTCTCCTCAGAATTCGAGGTGAACGTCGTCGTGCTGCTCCAGGGCGACCACCTCATCACGGAGAACTTCCCGCTGAAGCTCTGCAGGGTCTAGCCAGGCAGGACGGGACAGCGAGCGCAGCGGCCCTGCCCTCTGCATTATTCTGTATCAGAAGCCTCCCTCCCGGCCGGCCCCTCCTCATTCCCTGGAGGCCTCTGCCTCCAGCAGCACCTCTGACCGCACCCCCTGAAATCCTCAGCGTTTCTTAACTTCTCTGGCAAGATCACGCCGCCGAAAGCAGACGAAGGCAGCGCGGCCAGCTCCCGACCTGCACGCGCCGCTTCGGGTTCGGTGAAATGGCTGTCGCAGCAGTTTGAGCTTTGCTGGAAAGCGCTATCGGGGACGGACGGGAACTGCCCCCGCCTGGCTGCTGGGTGCGGCGGGGCCCAGCCAAGGGCCTGCGGGACAGGGAGCCGGGGGACCGCGCTGACACTGGCCTCCGCGGCGGCTGCGGGCTATGCCTGGGGGCCTGCAGCCTTTTTCTACTCAGTCCCATAGTTCTTTCAGAACCTTTTTCACAATAACTTCAAGACTTTCAGGAAACTGGAAAAAAAGTGTTTCTGAGTTGGGTGGTGGCGGCTGGCGGGGCGTTTCTGAAGCCTCAGGAACTGGGGCACAATCGCGTGTGCCGTATCCCCAGAATAAATTCAAATGCAAAGTCACAGAGGGAAGAGCCGTGTCCGCGCCTGTGGCCGCTGAGCGGGCTCCGAACGGCGGCAGAATCTGCCAGCTGAGCCTGAGGAGCCTCCCGCCCGCGGGGCCTGTCCAGGCTGAGTGGCTCGGGGTGCCCAGGCCCTGGTTTGTCAGTCCCCTAGGTGCCCCCCGGAGCCCAGAGCAACAGCTGTCCAGCTCTGACCCTGTATTTCAGCTCGAGTGGCAGGAAACAAAGAGGACCTACCTTCTGGGAAATTTCAATGTAGAAATCACTGTTAATGACAAAAAGCAGAGTGAGAACTGGGGAGAGGCTGAGGCCCACTCTGTGCCCACGTCGTGTCTGGTGAGCCTGCTGTGAGAACCCGACAGCACAGCGGCCAAGTCTGACGGAAGTCAGACTCTGTTGCGTCACGATCAATACGACGTCATGCCAGACAGCTGTTAAACAGGGCGGGGTGGCTTAGTGTGTGCCTGCCCGGGAGAATCAGAGGGGACGCGAGGAGGGACGCATGGGGGTGCGGGCGGCCTGGCCTGCGTGGCTGGGAGGGGCCCACCGGGCCTGCAGGAGAGGCTTCCTTCAGGACGGAGGGCGCCCGCGGGGCAGAGGGCACAGAGAGTCTGTCTTCTACTCTATACGATTTGAATTTTGACCTTGCCCATGCATTAAAAATTCTTACGTGCACATCCAGGTTACGTGTGTGTCTGCGGAGACACGCACACAGACGATGCAGAGTGAGGAAAACACCCGCCGTCAACAAAAGCACCTTCTAAGTAAGGCAGGGCCCTGTGCCCGGCCTCACGCCACACAGGCCGCGAAAGCCGCGCTGCACACATGTCTCCTGCGCGCGCGCAAACCAAGACACAGCAGAGGGAGTGAGGCTGCAAGAGTCTCTAAAACACAAGGAGTCGGAAAAATGAGTGAGATCGGCGAAGAGATTATTTAACTCAGCGAGTCCTCGGGAGGACACCAGGATGGCCTCGGCCTGCACACCGAGCCCCTGGCAGCTCCAGGCCGGCAGCAAGGCCAGGCACACCTGTCAGGCGCAGCTCCAGGCCGGCAGGGAGGGTGGGACGCGGCGTCCTCTGGTTTGGTCTGAAAGCCCCCGGCAGCAGGCGAGAGGCTCCTGGCGTACTGACGAGGGTGCCGGCTGTGCGCAGCGTGCTGAGGGGTGTGATGCGGGCACACAGCCTTACGTCCCCATCGTGCGGGTGAGGAGACGGAGGCCCGGAGCGGTCACTCTAACGGGCTCAAGCAGTAACTGGCCGTGGCTAGTCCCAAGTCCGCGGCTGCAGGGGCAGACATGGTGTGACGGATCCAGCAGTCCAAGCGGCCGACACCTGAAGCACCCCGCCCCCAGCCCGCTGTTCTCGGCCCGGACACCCTTTGGCACTGTTCCTTGAAAAGCCCAGCACCACGATTCGACCAGTTAATCAGAGAGCCCAGGCCCGCGGCGGGGGGCCCAGTGGGCAGCCAGTCGGCTCAGCTGCGCCAGGCTTCACTTGCCAAGGCTCTGCCCTCCCCCTCGGATGTGGGGCAGCCCCCGGGGGGAACAAGTTTCCCTTTCCCGCTCCTGAGCTCACCTCATGTTGCAGAGCTTGGAAGCTTCTAGAAGCTTCCCGGGGCATGGCACAGGGCGGGGGCTTTGTGACTTGGCTGCATGACAGACCGAGAAGCAGGGCCTGGAGAACTGAAGCGGTCACCTGTGGTCAGTACAGTCAAACTGGCTGTTCTGAAAAGCAGTTGAGGCTAAAACCTCCGTTAGCATGACCCGCAGTGGCTGTGTGCGCGCCCAGCCCTGCCTCTGCAGGAAGGGGAGATCCCTCCTCACCTGTCCACTGCACAGTCACCCCTTGGGGTGCAGGGCGCCTTCAGACACCCTGCCCATAAAAGTGCCAGGCAAACGGCAGTGTTATTTCCCCACAAAACATGAAGAGGCAGGTCCCCAAAGCGCCTCTGAACCAACAAATATTTCTGCTCACTTGTGCGGGGCCAGCCGCTAGGGAACAGCCAGGAGACACGTCACGAGCTGTGTGGGGCGTGGTACCGACGCAGGCTGAGCGTGGCGGGACTTGAGAGAGGCCAGTCATTCCTCACCCCGGCTCCGTCAACAGTGCACGTCCCTGGCTCCCAATCATGGGGTACCTCAGCCCCCCTGCTGGAGCTCCCAGCAGCCCCCCCAGCCTCACGCAGACGCTGCGGCTTCACACTCAGGCTGCGGATTCCTCTCCCCTCCGGCCCCACCTATGTGCTCACCAAGAGAGGCCGGATGCTGGGCCACACCACACCCCTCAGGCTGATTTTAAGGATTCAGACCATACAAAGTGTGTTCTGGGATCACACCTGAATGATTTCATAGTAATTCAGCATGACAGGAAAGAATCTAGAAAAACACCAAATATTGGCAATCAAACACTTCCTAAATAATCCATCGAACAAAGAAGATAGCCTGAGAGGATTTAGAAAATATCTTGAAGTGAATGAAAAGGAAAATACAGCACATCAAAATTTGTATGAATGAAAGTACTTTTAGGGGGAAATTTATAATTTCATATGCATGTAACACAAAATAAGTTAAAGAGCAGTGCTCCAAGAAACCAGAAAAAGAAGAGCAGTAACAATAGGAAAAGTTAGCAAAGTCAAAAGCGGGTTCCTTGACAAGAGGGGTAAAACCGATAAGCTGGCAATACCAGTAAAACTCAAATAGGCGGCCTCCCTGGTGCCCTAGTGGTTAAGTCTCAGCCCTTTCACCACTATGGCCCGAGTTTGATCCCCACTTCCTGTCTCCCCGCCGCTCCCCTCAGCAGTGTCTTTCAGT
>PVIJ01017109.1:0-30543 GCA_004024925.1 Scalopus aquaticus
GAGGAATATAAATGAAGAACTGAAAAACGAGAATGAATCCATAAAGAAGAAAATGAAAGAAATGGAGGAATTACAAACATTAGTAGAGAGCCATAAAAGTAGATTAAAACACATGGAGGAAAGAATAAGCACTCTGGAAGATAAAGATACTGAAAGAACCAAGACAGAAAAGGAAAAAGAAAAACAAAGGAAGAAGAATGAGGAAAAGCTTCATGAACTATCTGATACCATGAGAAAAGGAAATATCAGAATCATAGGAATCCCAGAAGGAGAGGAGAGAGACAAAGGAACAGAGAAACTTCTCAAGGAGATAAATGAAGAGAACTTCCCAAACATGAAAAAGGAAACAAAAATCGACATACAGGAAGCCAGAAGATCTCCAAATTATTACAATGAAAAGAAAAAAACAGCAAGACATATGATAGTAAAACTATCGAGAATTCAAGACAAGGTAAATATATTGAAAATGACGAGGACAAAGAAACAAATAACTTACAAAGGAAAGCCAATCAGGCTGACATCAGATTTCTCTGAAGAAACATTAAAGGCAAGAAGAGAATGGAGAGACATATGTAATATACTACATGCCAACAAATGTCAACCAAAACTACTCTACCCTGTAAAGCTCTCCTTCCTCTATGAAGAAAGAATATGGACCTTCTCTGACAAACAGAAACTACAGAAATTCATCACTACCAAACCCCCACTCCAAAACTTACTATTATTCACAAATGAATTTTTAAAACAATTCTTGCTTGTTTTAGAAATTATTTTCATAAACTATCTCCACTTGAAACACTGAAACAAAGTCCAAGTTACCAATCACATAGAAAACATGAAGAACTGAAATTAAGCAGGAGAGTACATTTACCAGGTGTGCTTCACCCAAATAATAATATTTAGTGTTAGGACAAGATACATTAACAGCAGCTTTACCTTATTAATATATTTTACTAAAACTCATTTATAGAAACATCATTTAGATTTCTCAGCACATAGAGGGTAATTAAGAGGATAATCTTCACTGCAAATATCTACAATTGAAGTATTTTAAACAAAGCTATTTGAATTTGACTTTACTTGCTTTGGAGGTCAAATAAATTAAGTATAGAGGACAAAAACCCTACACACGTCAGCCAGTATTGTGAAGAGGAAACTAACAGTCTCATGATCTTACCTCTTTAAGGTACCGAACCAGACGACAGAGGGAGCTCACCAGTGACAAAGTGAAACCTGTCAGACCCTTACTGTTCTGCAGTCCTTTGACCTCACGTCCAGTCCACCGCTCATACTCTTCCATTTCATGTTCCACTTCATGTATCATGTGTTTGAGGACATCCAAGCTGGGATTGCTGTTACTTGGGTCTGTGGAGGCTGTGCTAGCTGATAACGTATTTTTCTTCTGCTTGGAAGGATCATGCAAATTCGGTTTTCTTTTCACTGACAATGAGAGAGTTACTCTATTTTAGGACCAGGAAAACTGATACAAGAAAACTACTAGAAAAACCTTTGGCTGGTGTTCACAATTTATAGATGACTTTACAGAAGTTATAACTTTATAGAAGTCACCATTTTTCTTCATAAAAATCCTCTACAATGTAAATCAGCTTTACACTATAATGAATGTACTGGAATCATCCATCTACAGAGTTACATGGGGTAAAAGAAGGTATTTCTTAGTGACCATTCAACAAACTCTTATTGAAGTGGATTCAACTGGATGACTTTAAGGGAGAAAACATTTACTAAGAGGGTTAATGAAGACAGGTATATAAAATAACATGTTTAACAATTTAGCTCTGTAAATTAAAAGACTCCACCTTTACATGACAATTGTTTTTGCTTCCTTGAGTTCAGCACTTGTCCCACAACGTAACTAGAGTCTAGAGTCTCAGAAGAGTCTTCAGACTGAAGCCTGGTGTGGATTCTCTTGACAGCATTGGTAGCATTCAGAGCAGCTAAAAGGAAAAATATTTCCCAAGTACCTCAACAATACACACAAAAATATTTTAAGACATATTAATTGACAGATCAATCAGTATTTTACTCAATTTGGCGAAGACAGTCAAAACTCAAATAACATTTTTTTTAAAATGATCATGTTTAAGAAAGAACTTAGTACAAGAAGTTACCACTTGTGAGAAATGACACAATGAGAGAAGAAACCTTTTTGTTCCCCTGATGGAGAGGCAGATGATAGAGTTCCTGGAGAGGCTGTTACTTGTGACTCTGTTGCTATTTTTTGCTGAACATCAGCCCACAGTTTATTAATTAACTCAGAATTATCTTCCTTTAGTTGATGGAGAAACCTGTAAATTAGGGAACAACAAGCTATATTCGAATTCTGAAATGCTATCACTTAAACTGTTCAATTGCTTACATATTTTATCTGAAGAAATATATTAATTCAGTCAAAGAAAAATACACTTTGCTTTAATGTATAAAATAAAAAGCTAAAAAAACAATCTTTTAGTGTCAGAAGGAATTATCCCATCTCCCTCCCTATATTGGCTTCTAAAGCAAAATCATTTTACCCTTTCTACAGCTTTATGGTACGGGCTCCATTGTCCTTGCTTTCTCAAGGGAAAGTACATAGCTTGGTCCCTTATGTTTTCTCTCTCCTAGAAAGGAGCCTGTCCTCAGAGCAGTCACTGGTCATCAAGGAAGTCATGACTGGACAGACTCTGCCTGGTGTATCAGGGAAGGAGGAGAGAGAAAAGAAGAGCTGTAGTATAACTTAGATAGCTAAGTCATTTGTTGTAAACATCTTTATTACTGATAAAGCTGATCTCCAATCGTCTGATTCATTTGTCTATTTCTCAATAAAACAGATTTCTAAAAAATATGAGATCAAAAAGTGGAAAAAATTCAAATGTCAATCAGCTGATGAATGGATATGTAAAATATCCACACAGTGGAATATTATTGAGCCATAGAAAAAGGAATGAATATATGCTATAAAATGCACGAATTCTAAAAACATCATACTAAGTGAAAGACACCATACATAGATGATCACATATTACATGATTCTCTGTATATGAAATGCCCAGAATAGGTAAAGCTACAGAGATAGAAAATAGATTAATAGCTTAGCTAGGGCTGAAGGGCTTGGGAGGAAATGGGGATCACTGTTAATGAGTATGGGGTTTCTTCTAGGGGTAACAGAAATTGTAAAATTCATTTTAGGTTGCATAACTACGTAAATGATAATGGATGGGTCTTACGGTATGTGAACTATAATTCAATAAAGCTGTGCCTCCCCCACCCCAAAAGAATAAAGAAGAAAGAAAAAACAGAAGGGGATATTTTATTTAATGATTCCATGGTAGGTTTAAGAATGGTCCAACAAAAAAATACAAACTAATCCTTGGAACCTATGAATAATAAAGTGATTAAAGTGATTAAAAAGGGACTTTGATGTGATCAAGTTAAGGGTCTTAAAATAGGGAGATGATCCTGGAATATAAGGGTGGACCCTAACTGCAATCACATATACCCTAAGAGGGAGCCAGAGCAAGATCTGACAAACACACACACACAGGAGAAGGTGATGAGAAGATGGATGCAATACTAGAACGATGTAGACAAAAGAAATGCCATGAGTCACCAACTGAAAGAGGCAAAAATAGAATATCCAGAGGGAATGTCATCGTACTAATACAATGATTTTAGTCTAATGAAAGTGATTTCAGATTTTTGGCCACCAAAAAGGCAAGAGAATAAATGTCTATTGTTTTAAGCCACCAAGTTTGTGGTAATATGTTAAAGCAGACCCAGAAAACTAATACAGATTTTGGTATCTGCACATGAGGTATTTGTATAACAAATGCCTAAAAATGTAGAAATAGCTTTGGAATGGGATAATGGGTAGAGGTTGGGAGAATTTTTAGGTGAATGACAAAGAAAGCCTACATTGCCTTATAAATGTTACAGACATCCCAGTGAGGACTCAGAGAAGTGAGGAACACAGTAGAGAAATTTTGTATCATCTTAAAGAACATCATAGTGGATGGTATGCTGACAGAAATATGAACAGTGAAGAAGGTTCTGGCGAAGGCACAGAAAGAAATGAGGAACATATCATTGGAAACTGAAAGAAAGGGAATCCTTCTTATAAAGTGGCAGAAAACTTAGCCTAGTTATGTGGAAAGCAGAACTTGCAAGCAATGAACTTGGATATTTCCAAGCAAAACTGTTGAAGATGCAGCTGGCTTTCTTGTTGCTCCTTAGAGTGAAATACATGAGGAAAGCAAAAAATTGAGGCTTCAAGGACAGTTGAGCTAAGAAGAATGAAGACTAGGTCATTTGAAAAAATATTAACTTTTCCAAACTGAAAAAGATGCCCAAATTAAGAGCCACTGCTAAAAAAAAAAAAAAAAAAAAAAAAAAAAAAAAAAAAAAAAAAAAAAAAAAAAAAAAAAAAAAAAAAAAAAAAAAAAAAAAAAAAAAAAAAAAAAAAGCAAACTCTATAAGAGAAGGGCAAGTGTATGGCTGGACAATGTTTTGATAATTTTGAAAAGATTAGGCATCTAACTCATGGATCTCCTCAGTAATCTCAGTAGAAGCCTGCAATTGAACTGGAATTATCCCGGAAAGATCTATGGAAGACCAACATACACAGGAGACCCATAAGACCCTTTGAGAATGTTGTATCAGCAAAAAACAAAAACAAACAAAAAAAAACCTGCCCTCTTTGGCTGAAAGGAACAGAGATAGAATGAACTAAAGGAAAGATGTCAGACTCCCAAAATTCTACATACAGAAAAAAGGGAAATAAAATCACTCAGTTGCAAACATGGGCTTCAAGGAAAAGAAAGAATGACATTAAGACCAGAGCTGCAGGTACAGGGCCCAAATCCATAGGTGCAGAGGCCAAGATCAGAGCTACAGGTACAAAGGACAGAGTCACAGATACAGATGGTGGGACCCTGAGCAACAAAGGATTATTATCAGGTCTTGAAATCTAGTGGCTTTGCCCTTCAGTGTCAAAACTGAATGGCACTGGTAACCCTTTTCTTCCTTTGACTTTCTCACTCTTAAAAAGGGAATGTGTGTAACTATTACTCTTTGCTTTTTCAATCAGTGTATTTTGATAACAGAAAAGCTGCTTTTTAATTTCATAGAGGAGAGGAATGTATCATATCCAAAGCCTTACCCATATCTAATTTAGACAATGAGATTTGACTTGAACTGATGATACTTAGATAATAATTTAAACTTGAGCTGATTGCTGAGACACTGGGGATAGTCCAATAGGGCAGATGTGAGTTTTGCCTGAGGGCCAGTGGTTGAACTATAGCAGGTTAAATAGCTTTCTTTGAATAAATGTCCATAATCTAATCCCTGAAATCTCTAAATGGCCAAAAAAGGGTGTTTGCAGAAATGATTACGTTAAGGAACTTGAGATAGTGGGGTTATCTTAGGTAGGCCCTGGTAGAAACTGTATATATCTTCACAGAAGAGAGGAAGATTCTGGCGCACACATAGAGGTGATGTGAGGATGGAGGCAGAGATTGGAGTGACACAGCCAAGTCAAGAAAGACCAACAGCCTCCAGAAGCTGGAAGAGGCGGAGGAACAGATTTGATGTGGTTCTGCCAACACCTTGAACTTTAGTCTAGTGAAACTAATTTCAGATTTCTGGCCTCCAGAACTGTGAGAGAATAAATGTCTATTGTTCTAAGCTAACAAGTTTATAGTGATTTGTTACAGCAATTCCAGGAAACTAATATACCACTTTAACATTGTTGGCAACTTTCAGTTTAAAAGTTCAAAGTACTTTCTATGTATTATTTTCGAAATATGAAGGGAAGAGAAAAGATTTACTGTACAGTATCACCATCTGAACAAAATAAACTCTCTTAAATCTGGAACTCTATTTTATTCATTTTGTTTACTTTGGGCAGTGATTCAAATCCAAGCTTCTTTCATCTTCAATGAAGAACACGTATCAGTGTCGATTCTATTTTATGGCACCATCAACTGCAGCAGCATTCTAAGGACATTATTTCATATGTAGCTTAGGGATATCTGTATCTCTCACTTATATACTGACATAAAAACTCCATCCAAAGTACTTTCTCACTGGGGATGCAGTGACCGCCCCCCCCCCCCGCCCCGAGAAACATTAGTGACCCAGTAGAGGCTTTTAAGGATTGGGTTAAGAATATATTCATCATGTATAATATTATCTCTATGAGAAATCGATTCAGTGCTCACAAGAAATTCACAGAAATTTCAAGCCAAAAGTCACCTTAAAAATAGTATGTTCTACACTTCAAATTTTACAACTAAGGAAATAAAGGCACACAGGTTATCCAACTAGTAAATAACCAAGGGCTTAGTCTCCAGAGTCCAGTCCAGAATCTCATGTCCCATAGTTAACAAGAAACATTTTGAGAAATAAGGTACTCTAAAGTTGGAAACTACCTGCTGGTATAACTAATGAGATAAAACTAACCTTAACCAAGCAAATAAATGTAATTAAAGTGCAAAGAATAAAAGCAATGATATACAAGATTAATTATACTTAGGATCTGAAAGACAATGTGTTACATATTTCCACGTATTCTTAAGAAAACTGTGACTAGCTAAATTTGAATCACTCTGTGTAGCCTCCAAAACGATATCAAGTAGTACAAAAAGGAGTAAGACAGTACACAACTCACACCTTACAGATTATATTACTGTAAGATAGTGAATATTACTAAACTTCAAACGACCCATAAATAGAAAAATAAATACCAAATTTCTGCAAAGATAATTTTGAGTTCCTATCAGGAGCCTTGGCAAAGAGTGGGAGTAGTTCAAAATGACTGTGGAAAGATAAGAAAAGCTAAGAGCCTAATAGTTACAAAAATCACCCAGTGAAAGAAAAAGTTCATTTAACATACGCAAATGCTTACACACACACACACACACACACACACACACACACACACACACACACACAACCTGGGTGACCACAACACTACCAAAAGTGTTTATAACCAAGGTGGTAAAGTTATCCTTCTTGGGAAGAAGAGAGTGAATAGGAAGTGAGAAGCTGAGTGCTGAAGAAAAAAACAAGAGTCCTTTGAAATAAAAGAGAACCACAATACTGAAGGACAAATGTCCATTCACTACTTTAAAAAAGAAAGAAAACAAAGGAGGCATTAAAGAAACTGTACTTCACTGTATTTGAGAGAAGAGTCATCTAAATTCCCAAGCCTTTCCAAAAAATGTATAGGCTAAAATCATATACATCCATATAAAGCAATATAACAAAACAAAATTGAAATTGAAATATTTCAGCTAGTGAAAATTCCTGTCCATTTCCCAAAAAGAATAAAAACTATCATATAGAACTTTAAATGGAATTAAGTGTACTTAAACAAGCATTTCTTGAATCAGACACTTCAAAACTAAGACCAAAAACGGATTAAAATCAGGAATAAAGCAAAAATTGAACTCAAGAAAGAAATTACAAAGAAAATTACATCAGAAATAAAGATTAAATTACAATGTATCCAACGGAGAATCATTAAGAAACCCTTACCAAGGAACATTGAAAAATTACAGAAAAAAAAGATTATTAAGATTAAGACGACTAAAATGGGCTAGAGAAAAAGTACTTGACATTTAAGTCTCCTATGTATACATAAAAAGAGTACCTAAAAGAGAAAAATTAAACTGATACAGAGCACTTAAAATATAACCCAAGAACACTTTGTAGGAAAAAAGTAAAATGAACTAAGTGTATGTGTATAAATATGTATGTCAACTGTGAAGATAAAGGAAAGGACCTAGAATGATAAATTCCAAAGTACAGTTTAGCAGTATTTACATTTTAAGAATAAACAGATTATTTAAAGATAAAGGAGGTCAAGTCACTAGACAAAAATACCAACTTATTTATAAAGGCAAAAAAATTATCCTAGCTTCAGAGTTTTCAAAAGCAACAGTCAAAGCAAACCAAAAGGAGAGGAGTGTTTTCAAGTAAGCTAAAGAAACACAGTATGAATCAAAGATTTTATATTCAGCCAAGTTGTCCTTCAACTGTCAATGCTATTTAAAAAAAAATAACTTTTAAACATTCAAGAACTCAGGGAATACTATATTCACAAGCTCTACAGCATAAATTTTGCCTTACTGAAAGATGCAATCAAGAGTTAAACAGAGAAACATAATAAAAGGACTGACGATGAGCACTTAAAATATTTAATGGTAAACTTAATAAGACAAAAACAAAATTAGAGTTACACAAGGAAGAATAATCTGCAAATTTTTTATGTTCTGTCAAAGCAAAGAAAAAATAGGGAGGATGATGGAGAGAAAAGAAGGAAAAGAATGGGAAGGCAGGAATGAATCACTTGTTGCATTGGAAATAGGTGGAAGTCAAAAGCAGCATTTAAAGCCAATATACTAGACAGTGAAAGGTTAAATAAGAAAACAGGACTAAAGGATCTACAATAGGTAGATATAAAAAGGAAACCAATTAAGTAAGATTTTAGAACTTCCTAAATATAAAAAGAAATTTTAAGACAGAACAGAGAAAACCTATCACAAAGAGAAGGAAAACTGTAATTAAAGGTCAATACACATCGTGCTATAAAATAATATCAAACATGTAAGTCATATCAATAAATGTTACAAGCTTACTCAATTAAAAGATTTTCAAATTATCTAACAACAAAAGCACCAACTCCATGTTGAGTGTAAGACATACACTTAGTACAAAATAATTCAGAAAGGTTAAAGAATAACAGGATAAGCAACGATGAACCAAGCAATTAAAAACAATAAGAAAACAGAAGTTTTGTTTCTGATATCAAACAAAGTAGAACTAAAATCAAAAGATCGTAATGTGACAAACAACATTTTATATATAACATTAAAAGCCATAATTCACAATGAAGATATAATACTTACAGATATCCATGTACCAAAAAACACAACAACATCTTTATAAAAGATGAAGGAATTTAATTCCAAACAATGAAATAGATATTGAATGCAAAGAAAAACAGGAACACACTAATAGATATACTTTAATACACTTCTCTCAATACAAGATAGTGGCAAAAATAAAGATACAGAAGAAGCAAGTAACATAATCAATGAGGCAGATCTTATGGATCTTTATACTCATTTGAAAGAGAATACACCTTCTTCTCCAGCATACATATAGAACATTCACAAAAATTTGATCATATATTAGGTCACAAAGAAAACAACATGAAGTTCCACAAGTAGAAATACCACAAACCACACTTTGAATGCAATATAATAAAACTAGAAATTAAAAGACAAGTTCTTTTTTCTGGAAATTTTTAAAAAACAAATAACTCACATAAAAATGGAAACTATAAACTAAAATTATCTAATTTCTAAAATAATGAAATATCGCATATTAGAATGCATGGTACATTTAAAGCAGTAGCCAGAGGAAAATACAGAACCTTAAACATGCCTATCAATTAAATTGAAGAATGAAAATGAATGCACTAAATTCCAAACCCAAAAAGCTAGAATAAAATTAAACCAAAAGAGGGCCTCCCTGGTGGCACAATGGGTTAAGTGCAGCACTATGAAGCTATCCAGAGCTGCTACTGTAGCACCAGTTTGATCCCGGGCCAGGGAGATTCCCACATGGTGCAGGAGACCTTTCCTGCCTCGCCCACTGCTCCCTTCAGCAGTGTACTTCAGTCGAGCTGCCTGTTCTGCTCCCCACTCTGTCTCTGGTGAATCCCCTCACCACCCCACACCTCTGGCCTATACCCCAGCTTATATACATAAATAAATACATCTTTAAAAAAAATAAACCAAAAGAAAGCACAAGGTAAGAAAAAAAAATAAAGCTAGATGAAGTAAATAATTTCTTAGGAAAACATAATTTACCAAAATTGACTTGACTAGATGGAGAAAGTTAAATAATCTTATCTCCACAGAAGAAATAGTTATTTTGGCACTTTCCCACAAAAAGCACTAGGCTCACAGTTTCACAGGAGTTTCCAAGCAAACCTCTGAAGAACACATAGTCCCAATGCTACATAAATTGTTTCAGAACTTAAAAAATTAGAAAATTTTCCAGATGGTTCATATAAAATGAAGTGAAATATTTCTACCTCAATCTGAGACTGTATTTTTTTTAATTATAGACAATATCACTATGAACATTAATGCAGGAGTACTAAATAAAATATTAACAAACATACACTAGCACAATAATGAAAATAATACATCATGTTCAAGTGGAATTTATTTCAGATATGCATGGAGAGTTAAATACTAGGAAATCCATGATAAATAGACCATATTAATAGATCTAAGCAAGGAACTCCTATGATTATCTCTATAGATGTTCAAAAATATTTAACAAAATTTAACAATTATTCCTGATAAAAATACTCAAGAAACAAAAGAATTGATATATTATCTCCTTACCACTGTAAAAATAACAAAAAAGCTGGGTACTGGTACTCACCTAGAGAGGAAACAAAAGAGTCATTTTCACAGCTCAAGAACAACACAAGGATGCCCACCGAGCCACTATTATTTATCACTATCCTATAGCTACTGTGATAACACAAAATAACCCATATAGACTTAGAAAACAAGTAACACTATTGCAGATGACGTGATAGAATACCAGGAAAATCAATATTAAAACCAACTCAACCAAGATTCAGTATGATTACAAGATACCATGATAACATACTGAGACCAATAGTCTTCATAAACAAAAACAATAACTAGCTAGGTCCACTAACTAATTAGCCAGCTATATCCAAAATACATAAAGAACTCACACAATTCAATAGCAAAAACACAATGTGACTTTTAAAATGGGCAGAGGAACTAAACATTTTTTCAAAAAGCTGTACAAATAGCAAATAGTTAATGAAAAGGTGCTTCACATCACCAATCATCAGAGAAATGTAAATAAAAACCACAATGAGAATATTACCTCACACCTATTAAAATGATTATTATCAACAAGTCAAGAGACAACAAATGTTGGTGAAGGTATGAAGAAAAGGAAACTCTGCTGTACTGTTGGTGGGAATATACATTTGTACAGTCACTATGGAAAACAGTATATTGGCTCCTCGAAATTAAAAACAAAACTACCATATAATCCAGCAGTCCTCTTCATAGGCATATATTCAAAGGAAATAAAAAAGATCTCGAAGCGTTATCTGCACTGTCATTTCCACTGCAGCATTTTTCATAATAACAAAGATATGGAAACAACCTAGGAGTCTGTCAATGGATGAATAAAGAAAAGAAAATTATATATATATATATATATATAGAGAGAGAGAGAGAGAGAGAGAGAGAGAATGTGTGTGTGTGTGTGTTAAGGATACAGATATGTAAAATGGAATATTATCTAGACATGAGAAAAAAGGAAACTCTGAAGAAATACTAGCACTCCCATATTTATTGTAACAATATACACAATGGCCAAGACATGAAAACAAAGTAGGTGTCAATCGGTTGATGAATGGATAAAGATGCACGTAAAGAAAAAAAAGAGAGAGAAATGTGTGTTTATATCTAGTGTTTATATCTATCTATCTATCTATCTATCTATCTATCTATCTATCTATATATATATGTTCTGTCATGTTAGACTGAGAATTTAAACACACATATTGGAATATTATCTAGCTGTGAAAAAGAAGGAAAGTCTGCCATTTATGAAAACATGGAAGAAACTTTAGGGCATTATGAGATGATATGAGACAAAGAAACATAAACCCTGTGTTGTTTATATGTGTGATGTAAAAAAAGCCAAACTCATACAAAGAGTAGAATGATGATTACCAGGGGTTAACAGGTGATGGTAAATGACTTCCAGTTATAAGAATAATTTCTAGTAATCTAATGTACATCATGGTGATTACAGCTAATACTACTGCATTACATACTTGAAAACTGCTAATCTCAAACGTTCTCATCACAGAAAAGAAATCGTAATTAAGTGATGTAATAGATGTATTAGGTAACACTGGTGGAAATCATTTTACAATATATGGATATCAAATCAGCATGCTGTACACCTTATACAACACTCTATGTCAATTATATCTCAATAAAGATAAGGAGTAAAAAAGAAATGGTCTTGGAATTAAGAGAAATGCTGTAGATATTTATGCTATACATACATACCTGTCTGCAGTCATGTCAGACTGAGAGTTTAGAGAGTTATCTAATTCATTCTCACTGTCTTCTGACTGGCTGTGAACAGTTCCTTCTCCTTCATGACCATCTACTTCATTAAGAGCCTTTCTCAACGTAATAAAAAATAACATGTAAGTTGGTTATATATACACTACTCACCCTTTCTTTCTCTTTATCCTAACAAAAGAGAGGCTCTCCTTCTGACTAATCCCCCCACATGTATTCTGGAACCCAAACCTGTCATCTCCTTCCACTCCATCAATCACCTCTTTTCTTGTCTATACTCCAACTTATCCCTCTGTAATGGCTTCAGCTCATCCACGCCTCTCCTATCTTACCCTGACCCTAACCCCCCCAAGCTACTACCTACCTATCTTCTCTCTACCTGTCTTCTCTCTTTTACCACCAAACTTCTTGAAAGAACTGTCCTCCACTTCTAATTCACCATCTATACCCTGAAACTTTGCTTCTGCTATACCACTCCACTCAAACTGCTTTCTACAAGTATCAAAACACTTGTTCCCAAACTAAATGGCTATTTCTCAGTTTTTGCCTTCCCTTCTTTCTCTGAGTATTAACATAAATGATGACTCATTTACTTCCTTCAAAATTTTCTGGATACATCCTTTTAACTTCCATGATTGCATATTTTCTCATTCTTTTTCCTATTATTCTGGCTGTTACATACCAATATCCTTCACCGGTTCTTCTTTTTCTACCCTTTCCTTATATCTGATATGACTCAAGTTTCTCCCTTGGGACATTTTCTCCTCTCAACTGACTCACTTCCTAAATGATTTATTTTCTAATTCCAGAGTTGCAATTACAAGTCAAATGCTGTTAATTTCCAAATCTCTATCTTCACCCAGATCTCTCTGGAGTCCTAGACATTTATATCCAAGTATACCTAAAAGATATCCCTAGTAGAACATCCTACACACAAATACTCAACAGGTGCAAAAGTGATCATTTTCCTAAGTCTCTCCTACATTCTTCCAAAACTTTGTTCCTGCCATATTATCTAAACTATCAATGGCATCACCAGCTACTCAAATGCTTAAGTCAACAAACTCAGAGTTACCCTTCTTTTCTCTTCCGTCACATCCAATTGGCCACCCAAACCTGTCAATTCTGTGCTTTTTAATCTCCCAAATCTATCTTCTCTGCCACAACTTCAAGTCAGGTATTCCCACCTCTCACTATGATTCCACTCTTAGTCTTCTAGTCAGATCCTCTTATTACTCTTGTCCCTCAAGTCATTTCCACACTACAGTCAACTTTATCATAACTCTGCTCTCCTTAAAGTCTTTAGTGGTTCTACTCTAATTTTTTATTCCACTGTCTTTCAAGTACTGGTTCTTCCCCATCTATCTTACCTCATCTCTCATTCTCACTTATATGATAGAGACCAGGTCTACCTGAAATCTAACTTTTAACTAAATGCTATAAATGGGTTTTAAATAAACAGGTTTTGGTTAAAGATGGCTAATGGGTTTTAACTATTTAAAATATAAGTAACATTCTATTTAATTCACTTTGTATGCAGAAAACAGAATACTTAACATGTCTTTTATGATTTCAGATCTTATAATTCTCAAGGACCATTCCACTAATTGAATATTCTTTTTTCATAGGAGATATAAATAATTGAGGAAATTGCACTAAACAGTTTATGAAGACCTACTTACTTATAAGTTGTTTTATATTAATATTACATTTTTCATGGGCTTTTAAAAATGTTTATTGTATCAAAATTTTAAACATTTTGATTAATTGAGAGTTCCAATTAGAGGGGTCAAAACAAGTGCGGGAAGAGCACAAGGGACTATGGTGATGGTGCCCAGGTGAACTGGTGGTGGGAAATCTATGGGGACCACACCTGGGAAAAGAAAGCAAACATTATACAAAAATGAACAATGATGGAAAATATATATAACTAAATAAATTATTAAAAATAAAAAAAGAGTTCCAATTAGGATACAGCCAATTAATGTATTGCTACTATAATGTAATTTTCCCACATAACAAGTCAATAAATTCTAAGCTTCTGGATTAGCTATTTTCTAAACACACTAATACATTACAACTAATATTTAACAAAAAACTATTATATGGTATCATACATAACCTATTTCAGGAGATCTTCACAACAAACAGCAAGTATACTCTATTTCCACTTAACACACACACACAAAAAGCATTCTCAACTCAAATACCTGAAGAAATCAACTCAAGATCTTCAGCTAGTAAGTAACAGAACTGAACACAGATCCACATGACTCCCAAGTGGGGAGCAGGAAGAATCCTGCTGTTTCCAAACTGGCAGATGGTGGCATAGTCTTAGGGAGCCAGGCAGCCTAGATTTGTATGTTATCTCCAACTCACTATGTGGTGCTAGCTAGCTATGTGATCTTGGTAAAGTCACTTAATATTTCTGAAACTCAGTTTTTTCATCTGCTAAATGGGGATAATACCATACCTAACCTCCTAGGCTAGCATGAAATAAAAGTCAGCTATTATCCTCCAGTCCTATCTTGTTTAGCAAAATCATTAGTCACAGGAAGTGCAAAATGCTTGAGTAAAAACAATTCTAGGATCCACAACTTAGTATTTGTTGATATTTAAGTTTCGGAAATGTTTACTACAATGTTGGTATAAATTTAAACTTAACTTCAGCAAGAGCATTAAGGCTATAAGCAAACCATATTACCTGAGGCTCTGTGTCAGATTCATTAAGGATAGACTGAGTGGCAGGGTCCTGATTTACCATGATGGGACCTTGTGAGGAACTGGGAGCCATGGTTACATTTGGAAACCCTGCAGAAGGGAAGTCATGATGATTTAGTTTCATGTAATTAAATTGACTTTCACAAGCACTACACACTGCCATAGGTTTGTGTCATCATATGAAAATCTAAAATAATAATGATAACAATAACAACAATAGTAGTAATAGTAGGTCAAACTTATATAGTGCATATTATATACCAGCCATGATTCTAAATGCTTTTACAAAACCCTAAGAGGTTGTTACTACTACCACCTTACAGATCAGTAAACAAAAACTCAGAGATCAATAATTGACCCAGAGTCACTCTAGTAAGTAGTCAAGCCAGGATGCAAATCGTAAACTACAACTAATAATCTGTTTCTGGAGGTTAAAATACACTTGGATCATGTACACAATTCAGTGAAAAATGCAATGTATCTGATAAGAGGCAAAGTTCCTTTTAGAGAGAGATTGCAGTTGTTTTCGGTTTCAAATTAAGTTTTATTCTGTGCTTTAAAAGCACAGATACTTTATATGATATTAACAAACTAAAGACCAAAAGATTTTATGTTATAAAATCTTGTACACTGAACCATAAAATATTTTAGTAAATAGTAGCAATTTAGCTTTCCTTAGCTGAACGATTTGTAATCGCTAATACTCTCAGTAAAAATGAAACAAATTAGGATGAATCTTTGTTTACAACTTTTGTATGCGTCCCACTTGAGATTACTTTTAATATAAAAAAGGCACCTGGAAAAATTTTAAATTCTTCCAAATAGTCATTTGTGAGTTAAAATAACAAAACGAAGCTTTTGAATTGAATACCTGTGCGCCTACGAGGAAAATCAACAAACAAATCTTTTGTTGCAGCCATCAAATGATCAGATTTTTCCAATACATCCTGCATCCGGTATTGATCCGAAAGAATCTGGACACATATTAATGATAAATATTATTATTCATGAAAAAAGACATACACTTATAAAATCACAATGGAAACATTCACACAAAGACACGGAACATAAAAATAACCATAGGCAACAGATTACCTTCCTAAACTCCTTCAGTGGCAATATTCTTAAGTACCAGGAGATGACCTGTTATTAATTATATTTTTATTATTATTATTATTACCATCATCATTATTATTATAGTGGATTTCAAAAGCTTGGCTGCAATCCAAAGAAAAACATTATTTAATTGTGACCCAGTACATACAAAAATGTAAATATAAAACAAAAATGTAAATATACATCCTTACTCTTGAAGATCAACTCCAATGTTTTCTTTTAGTCTCTATTCTATTTTTTTAAAATGTTGGTTGCAACCCACTTACTTGATTTCACAATTTATTAACAAGTTGTGACCCATAGTTTGAAAACATTGATTAAAAACATGAATCTCTGAGTCATAAACTTGAAGGTGTGATTCTTTGAGTCACAAACTCAGATATGTTTCAAGCACTAAAGTGATTTCATAATCCACTGATGGGTTAGGACCCACAACTTAAAAAAAAACATGCAGTAAGATAGCAATTTAGGGGCATTAAACAAAAAGTGCTATCTCTCTATTTATAAACTAGTTTGATTTTTATCCAGAGAGATGAGAACTCAAAAAAATACCATTACACTTGTGCCTCTTACTAAGCACTTTCAACTGAGGAACTTTAGCAATTACAAGCAAGTGAGCACAGGCTAGAGAAAAAGCAAACCAACTCTACCCACCACCACCAGATGGCAATCTTAAATTAAGGAGTCTCAAAATAGAAAAGTACCCAGTTTCCAGCACTGAATCAAAGTATGTGGTAACGCTCTTACCAGAATGTCTCTAGGCCATGCAAACAAGTATGTAATATGATCTCACTTATTGTTTAGGACATGGAGAAAAATAACAAGAGTCACATTCTGACTTTTTCCCCTTCTTCCCTTACTATAGACAAGCAGGTTGACTGGCTCAGTTGGTGAGAATAAAGTACTGAATTTGTTCTTTTCACAAACAGTAAGTTTTAGAACAGTATAGGGCAAAGAGCACATTTGGAGGCAGAAGACTGAGTTCCTAGGCCCAGTCAGAGTAAGGAGATACTAAGCAAAATCCAATCTCTTTAGTTTCCTGATGTATATAAATAAAGACATGACTACCTCACTAACCCTATACGGGTTATAAGGGTGTGGATACACTAAAAACCTCCATCCATGCCAGTATCAAGGTATTTGAAAATGTTACTCATTTTAAATTATTTTATCCCAAGATGGTTAGTCATCTTGCAAGTACATGCACTAGCACTTAGAAAAAAAAGTAAATGGAGCATTGTAATCTATCATGGATACCAGAAAAATCACACAAAGAATATTTCCTATTTAAAAAAACAACAAAAAGCACTGACACTCTATCAAAATAAAGAGATATAAATAAGTCGATTGTGGACAAAGTATTTTATCATGTCAAAACTCGATACTAATTATAAAGAGGTCTCCAGGACAGCCGGTGTCCTGCTGCGCTCTATGAGTCTCTGCCCAGGCTCTTTGAGAGAGATGGTCTGAGTGGCCAGGTATCAGCATACTGGCTTTCTTTTGCTCTTTCTAGACTTGTTACTCAGATAAAATGCATCCTCTTGATAGGTATACCAATCTCTGCAAGCCCATCTGGAAACACTGCTTCCCCAGATGGGTTTGCAGAGAACACAGCAAAATTTAGGAGTGATGGTACATCTTGACCTTTCAAAGGATCAGTCAAGGGCTCTCCAAAACCATTATGAGAAATTTCTTGTCCTATCACTTTTGTTCCATGGTAACAAAACCCAGATGGAAATGGGAAATTTATAAAATCTTATCGAAGCCTCCCCCTCTCTAAATTGAATTTGGACCCTTATCTGCTTGATTCCCATGATAAGAGTTTATCACATAGCCAAAGAAGATTATGCTAAGCAAAGAGCTTTTTTTTTTTTTTTAATTTATGTTCATCTAAGAGCCCTGATTGAGGAGCAAGAATCCTGGTAGCTCTAATACATAGTGACTAAGTCTATGTGGATATGCCAAAGGAGACTTCTTCCCTTGGTCCAGTCACATCCCTTACCAGAAACATTACAAAATTTTTAGCCACATTGAAATAACAAATGCATATATTTTTAACTCCATGATTCCACTTTTAAGAATTTATCCTACAAATACCAGGTACCCAAACACATGCAAGGATACCCACTACTTTATTTACTGTGGCAAGACAGGAAACAATCTGTGGGTGGAAGACAATGCCAAAATACTTTTTTCCCATTATTCCTTTTAACAGAATTCCCAAATTTTAACCAAGTACATAGGTGCATTTTCCAACCATCTTTGCAAATGGGAGTGGTCATGAGATGAATTTCAGGTCAGCAGGAGAGAAGTCCAAAATTCTGGGAGGTATTAAAAGCAGCAGCATACTCTCTCTCATTTCCTGCTGCCTGGGCGACAGCTAAAGGAGGCTGGAATGGTCAGTCATCTGTGTACAAAGAGGAAGCCCTGTGATGATGTGCACAGAGCCCCTAACAACTACCATTTTCCACTGCACTATTTCACAAAAGAGAACTAGATTTCCATTGTGTTTGAACCACTATATTTTGGGCTCTTTGTTTTCCCAGAAGCTTAAACTGTACTCAAAAACACCTTCAAAATGTCTACTAATAAAAAGCTAGATAAACAGTAACATAACAGTAACAAATAAGTATATACTTATCTGATTCTTAAAAAGAAAAGGTAAATTTCTAAATACTAATATGTAATAACTGCCAAGATACACTGTTAAGTGGAAATCCTGAATCCCGGTAACTGCAGTTTCCCAATCCTGGCAGTACATGTAAATTACATAGGAACAGCCTAAAAAGTAGTTAAGTGGGGCCATATCCCAGATCCACTAATTCAGAATATCTGGGAATAGTATCTAGATACAGATACAGTTTTGCTTTATTTTTTTCATGGACGTTCTCAACCTTGATTGACTCTACAGTGCAGTCAGAGTTGAAAACCACTTTTACTAGTCTGAGGAAGCAACACCACAGAAAGAAGGCAGAGAAATGACACTCACCCTCTTTACCATTCTTCCTTCAAGCCCTATTTTTACATCTATTACTCAAAGAAATTCAGGACAAGAGCAGGAGCCAGGGACCAGGGAGAACAGAAGTCCAGGGTCACCTCAAAGGGGCTGCCTTTTTCCTGGTAAGGTCTGTGTTCTTAGGCTTTTCACTGAGAATTACCATATATCATACTCACCTATAAAGAACTTTTCTCTCTCTAGCCACAGTTCTTTTTAGAAGCTCACCTGAGAGACAAAATTCTTCCTGGTAATATATAATACCTAGACTTTTCTATTTCACTAAAAACCTAATAAATTCCTCAAAAAACAGTGTGACTTAAAAGTAGAGTGAAAGGTGACCCAAACAGCCACATGCCACAAGCTTCAACTGAACAAAAAGCAACACTAAAGACAGACCATTTTCCTTTTACAATGATTTCAGCCCAAATAAAAAGTTTTCTTCTGTATCTGCCTCTGTAGTTCCCCCCATACTGTTTATTCATACATTATCTGATTACTTATCCAAATACCCTACATCTGGCAAAAGATTAAGCCAAAGACAAATGGCTTACTAACTTGTCAGAGAAGCACAGAGCATTTTTTTTGCAAAGCTATCTCACAGCATAGCTGCTAAACTGAGAACAATAATTATAATTACAGCAGCTTAAATATATGTGTCACTAATTATGTGCCAAGGATTGTGATAATCATCACTTTATTGTACTGTATCACTGAAATAGCATAACAATATAATCAAAGAAGTAATGATATTCCCATTATAGGATAAGAAAGCTCAGACTGAGAGGCTAATATTTTGTTTAATTCACACAGCTTAGAAGATATGGAGCAGGAATTCAAAGCACCAAACTAGACTCTCATAGTTACTCTGCTGCTTTCTTGATCATTGCAGTAGGAGACAATAATTACTAGTCTCAAATCTGGTGGAAAAAAGAAACCTATTTATCTTTTCTCTCTCTAATTCTACAGATAATGCAGTTTAGCATTACCTCCTTCATGATAGATAATCTTCTTTTCTCAAGATTGGAAATTTCTGGCTTCTGCTTCCTCCACCTTCTCTTCAATGCCTTTTCTTGGAGTTCCCAGTGCACCAATGCTCTATTCTTTGATTTGTGTATTTCATGACGCCGCATCTATATGAAAGAAAAACATAATAAAAGAGAAACAAAGTATGTGCCTTTTCAGATGGTGGGACCACCTAATTCACTGCATATTTTATTTTTCTTTCCAGTTCAACATATGCATTTATATGTACTTTCAGTCAAAATTTTACACCTCTCTGAATTTTCAAAAATTATTTTTTTAGAAGTTGTCTAGAACTAGAACTAAAAGACAAAATGAAAAGGATATTAATTTCTACTTCCTTTGTATAAGACTACAGAGTAAACTAGTGTTTATTCAAATTAAGTATGGAACTTATTTAAGAAGTAGTAAGAAAAGTCAGTGAATCAAAACCATTTTTTAAAGAAATAGAATACAGAACATAAAATGTTAACAGTACATCCCACACAACAAAGTTAAACATTGTTTTGTTAAACTTTTAAGTACACACGGTACATGGACACATGCAAACACAAACCTACACACTGAGCACAATGTAAAAGATACAAAATCCAGTTGCAAAACTCAGTTATCTTTGGCAAAAACACACTCATTTCCTGATGGTCACATAAGCACCAAAAACTAACAATGTAGTGTTTTTATAGCCTTGCAATGGCTGCATGTGGAAGTGGGTCACAAGAGATGCAGACTCCAGGTTAGTGGAATTCCTGAAGCAGAGGCAAAGATATAATCCATAGCCAGTGGTTAAAGGGAGGAGCTTACTGAAGTGGATCAGGAATAAAATCAGATATTGACTTTACAAACACTCTAGTATTCAGAATATAAATACGAACAAAGCCTATATGGTATCTGATAAAATGTACTGCTGAGTTTTCACCATGTAAATAAGCAATCAGCCCACTGAGAGATTAACAACCAAATACCGTGTAAGAACTCTGATTTACAAAAAGTTAAATGAAGATTTTTTGAGAAAATCAAGGAAATTTGAAAATGAATACTAATTAATTAGGTAATACAAAAAAGTATTGTTACTTTTGTTAGGTGTGATAATGATATTGAGGTTATATAAGAAAATGTCGGGCCTCCCTGGTGGTGCAGTGGTTGAGTGCTGCACTGTGGAGCTGTCGGCAGCTTGCTGTGCGAGTTTGACGCCCAGCCAGGGAGAATCCCACATGGTGCGGCAGACCTCTCCTGCCTCACCCGCTGCTCCCCTCAGCAATGTATTTCCGATCTGCCTGTTCTGCTCCCCACTCCGTCTCTGGTGAACCCTCTCGCCGCCCCATGCCTCTGGCCTGTACCCCAGCTTGTATGTATAAATAAACAAATCTTTAAAAAAAAAAAAGAAAGAAAATGTCTATTTTTTTAAATAATGCACACTAAATATGTAGCATAAAATAACATGTTCCCTGGGATTTGCTTTAAAATGCTCAATGAAGGAAGAAAAAAGATAAATGAAGCAACAATGGCAAAATTTTTATAACTATTATATCTGAATGAACAGTATATGGGAGTTCCTTATACTATTGTTCCACTTTTGCATGAATTTGAAATTTTTCATTTAAAAAAAAAAAGTTGTCAGTTGGGCATCATTATCCTCAACAAGAAACTACTAGAATTTAAATTCCTAGTTCCACAAAAATATTTTAAGTTATAGTTTCTACTCTGCAAAAACACTGACAATCTGCTGAGGGAATTGGCATATTCATATAAAGACAAATGGCATCCATTAGATGGAATATACTCTATGTAGTAGGTATTAAATGCAACAACAGTTCAGAGGTAATAACAACTGTTGGGTATCATCATAAAGTAAGACTTCAAACTTATTAAAAAGCTGTGATAATAAGGCAGAGTGGTACTGGCATAAAGATACACTTTATAGCTCAATGGGATAGAACCAAGAGCCACATTAAACCCATATATTTTTGAGCAATTTGAGGCCAAGATAATTCAATGGGGAAAGAATAGTTTTTTCACAAATGCTGCATGGACAACTGATATCTAACTGCAAAAGAATGAAGCTGGACCTCGATCTCACACCATATACAAAAATTAACTCAAAAAATGGATGTAAGACCTAAACATAAGGGCTAAAACTACTAAACTCATAGAAGAAAACCCAGGGTAAATGTTTGTGAACCTTGGGTTAAAATAAGCACAAATGACAAAAGAAAAAAAGATAAACTGAACTTCATCAAAATTAAAAACTTTGGGTTTCAAAGTGTACCATCAATAAAAGATTACCAAAAGAATGGGAGAAGATATGTGCCTCTCATGTATCTTGTAAGGAACTTGTATCTAGAATACATAAGGAGCTCTTAGAACTCAACAATAAGAACACAAATGATACAATTTTAAAATGACAAAGGGATTTGAATAGGCATTTTTCCTAAAAAAATAATACAAATGGCAAATAAGCATACAAAAGGATGCTCACCATTATAGTTATTAGGGAAAAGTAGATCACTTTTATACCCATTAGGAGCACTAAAGACAAAAAGTTGATAATAGAAAGTGTTCAGTAAAAAGGGATGGGGAAAAATTGGAACCCTCATCTATGCTGGTGAGAATGTAAATGGTACAGTCACAGTGGCAAAGAGTTTAGTAGTTCCTCCGAAAGATACACATAGTGATGTGATATGACCCAGGAACTCTACCCTCAGGTATACACCAAAGAGAACTGAAGGCCATGTCTACATAAAAGCCTGTACATGGAAGTTCACAGCAGCATTATTTGCAAGAGCCAAACTGAAAACAATCCAAAAGTGATAAATGGATAATTAAACAGTACATCTACACAATGAAATAGTGTTTATCAATAAGGAATGAAATGATGACACAGGCTACAATAAAAATGAATTTTGAAAATATTATGCTATGAGAAAGAAAATAAACATAAAGAGACACCTTATATTTCATTTATATGAATTGTTCAAAATAGACAAATACATAAAGTAGAATAGCTATGCCAGAGACCTGGAAGAAGGGGAAGGTATATGGAGTGGCTATTACTGAATACAAAATTTCCTTTAGGGAATAAAGAAAATGTCCTAAAACTAGAAAGTGATAATGATTGCATAACTATGAATATACTAAAAACCAATGAATTGTATACTTTAAAAGGGTGGATTTCACAACATGTGAATTATATTTAAATAAAGCTATTCGTGTTTTAAAACAAAAATGCTAAGACTTGGATTAGGATAAGAAAGAAAAGTAAGATTGGGACAGGTGGAGAAGATAGAGAAACTGTTCCATACAAAAAAAAAAAAAAAAAACCAGCATGAAGTAGAGCTCAAGTGTGGAAAAATACATGGAATGCTCAAGGAATAAGTGACTACACTGAATGGAACAGTATGTTTACATAGGAAGAAGTAGCAAATAATGCTGGAGATACCTAAAATAGGAAAAGATGACATATGTGTACAGGGTAATAATCGACTAAAGAGATTTGAACAGTAAACCAAACTTATCTAATGAAATTCTAATATATGCTAATTGATATTTCTAGACAAAATCAGAATGTCCTAGAAATCAAATATCAAATAAAAAAATGAAATAGCTTTTTATAGTATACTTACCAGCTCTTCAGGAGTTGCCCGATGTACTGTTAGATCATTCACAGTATTCTGCAAAAAGAGATGAAACTTCTTTAAAAAAAAAAGTTTTATATTAAACAAACTGAGGGTTAGATAATGTCAAACTTAAAAACTAACCCTTCACAGCTGACCACAGAAGTGAAGCATCCAGAAGGGAGAGAGAGTAGCAGGGTGTAAGAATAAAGAGGAAAGGAAGCACAATGAACTATGTGGGTGGACTATGAGTGATTTGGTGGGAGGTGCACTACGGAGATTAAAGCTGATAGGGAGGATCCCAACATTACATCAATTAAAAGAATAAGTAATTTTTTTTAAGTTTCTTACAAAATGTTATTTTAAAAATAGATTCAAAATTCTAGGAGTAAAAACTCTTTCCAGGAATCAGTGCTCTCAGTCTAAATATTAACACAGACTACTTTTAGGTACTTCAATGTGATTTAGAATATTTCGGGGGATCTTACAGAAAATAAGCACTAAATTCACCAGCAAGCATACATTATATTAAAATGGCTAAAACAGGGCAGTATATGATTTAAAGTGAGGAAATTTAACTAATGTAGTTTCCAAACTGCATTCCATGGAATGGAATCTAAAGATTCTTAACAGATAAAGTGTGAACACTACAGAGGTTCAATTATGTCCATGCAAACCCCTAAAGCATAGCACCTATCACAAAGAAAGAGGAAGTTTGAGGGCAAAGTAAAATTTCATAAAATGCAAAAATAGTCACTTAGATAAAAAGTAACTATGTTAACCTGGCAGGATGATCATGTTGCACAGCTCCAGAAGGTACCAGTAACATACTAGTCCACGTAAACAGGACCCGCTGAATTGCACAATGCACAGCCTACACAGGGCTAAGTAACAGGTCTGTAATTTGGCCCTTCCCAAAATGACTTCAGCCATATGGATTTGGTAAAGCAGGAAATAAAATAAGTTTTTACTCTAAAAGAAATAGGAAGAACTTACTCCAGATACATAGCTTCTGAAGTATTCAAAGACTAAAGTTTTTGGTAATAGTGTATAATATTTAGCTCAAGGCTTTTTCTACCAAAACTACTATTCCTTTCATATTGATCTAGAAAAGTATAATTTTAATAGTCATTTAAGAAATAACTATAAGATTATGAGAAATGTTCTTTAAAATTATAATAAAATCCAAACATATAAATAAGGGATAGGCTTGGAATTAGTTCTCATGGGAGAAAATACAACTTCACTAATACTTATATTGCTTAAAACTCTTTTGAAAGTGTCTTCAAATCTAATTTACAAGCCATTTTGAAAATGTCTCACCATTTTTATCAAAATAATATTATTCAGTTTGATCTCTTCTCCCTCATTTACCATTTATTCCAAATGACTTCTAACTACTTTGTGAAGTTTAGCCTACCTTCAAAACCAAAGATCTGGTAGCACTGGGTAGAGATAATAAAAAATAAGTGAGGAAAAGGTTTGCAATACAAATGATAGATTTCAATTATGTTTTCAGTAACAGCAGTTTATCAGAATGTTGTACTTCCCAAAGTAAACACTTTGAAGGCTGAAGGGGGCAATATTTATGGTATCACTTTTTTTTTTAATCAGTTTTACTACCATGGAAGCACACTCTTCAATATTTTACAGCCAATCAGAAGGCAACAAAACAACCTAAACAGAAAAATTCCCGTCCCAGTTCCAAAGACAGTCAGTTTGCCCGGAATATATGGCTAAGGAGGTTGGTCACAACCCAGAAGAAGGATTCATGTCCAAATGAATCCCTGAGATACATATCAGCCCCTGACTGATTATTCTTCACAACAGAAAGTAAACGCACCTAAAGTTTCATGGTTTGCACGAAACCATGGTTTGCGTGGTTTGCAGCACGTGCCTCAAAAGGCTAAAATCTTTTTAAAACAAGCAACAGTCAGGGCAGGAGCCAGGGATCAGATGTCCCTGGTATTGAAGACTTGTCTTCTATCTTAAGAGAACCTTTGTACTGAAATAGGCCAGCCTCTGGAGGTGTGCAACAAACAATTTAAAAGGTAAGAAAACAGCCCAAAATATCATTCACATGATTATGGTATCACTGTTGCTATGAGCAAATCTTTAAAAAAGTACCCTAAAAAGTCAGACTTCAGTGGCACAGGTAGAGTAGTTGCCTGAAAGCAATGAGTTCTCAAAGTAGAGGTAAAGGGGACTTTTAAAAGCACCCCCTCTACTCCCTTAAAATTCCAATTCTTCAAAGGAGGTAGAAGTTACAGTCTCAACATGTGTATTCCAAAAAACTCTCCCAAAGGACTCTCCTCTTCCCACCAAGATCTAGGATATAACATGGCAAGAAAATACATCCTATTACATGCTATGCCCCATTCAGAGCACCATCCTGAGTAATCAGGGCCAGATCATCACATCTATTCCTCCAGAGTAATGTCACATTGCTTATTATCCCACCTGGACTTACATCCCATTCTTCCTTCACTGATGTTTTCTTCTTCTTCACTTTCAATGTTTTCCTTCCTCCTGCCCGGGGACCATAACGGTTCACTCTGACAAATGACATCTAGAAGTAATAATTATTTCAAATATTTAAAATACAAGAAAAAACAATGACTAAGCACCACCAGAAAGGGATAAAAACGTATAGAAATACAAATTCTGAAACATGAGAAGAAAATTTAAGCATAATGAAAGGAACAGGCTACCAAAATACTTGGGTCTTTCACTACACCATATATAGAAAGTTGATACTCATAACTATGATGAGAAGTTTCAAGTAAATAATTTATGTATATTTGCTTAACAAAAACTCCAGGAACGCAGAAATTGACTTAAAGCAGAAAGCTAGGGCAATAGTAATAGCGCTCTAATAGTTACATAAACTCATAGTTACATAAATTCATAGTTAATTAAAAAATGTCAGCCACATGCTAACACTATTGAATACAAGAGAAGTGCAGAGTCGAGGTTCTTTTACAAGCACTCGACCACTCAAAATCGCTACAGGTACACATATGCTTACCTTCAAATAAAGATGCCAAAAATTTAGAGAGCATATGACTTATAGCCTTTCTAATATATTTTTTCACCTACACTAAATGGGGGTGATTATTGATTGATACTAAACTAAGAGTTTGGAAATTGCTACTATTTGCTTGGTACTCTTAAAACAGCAATGCTAAGTTTACTGGGCTAAATATCATACTAAAATAGAAAAAGACTCAGTCCCTGAATACTATATAGTATTTTATACAACGTATAAAACTTTTGAAAAGCAACACATACACACAACTCCTAGTGCAGAACTTCTTTCTACACCTAAATATTACAGACCTTTCCTGCTGAACCCATTACTGAAAATTATCCTAAAACAAAAGAGTCTAGTATTTTCCTTAAATACATTTAAAAAAAAAACTCCACTTCAACAAAAATGCTTACATGCAACTGTTTCTCAAGGATTTTCCCCAATTTTTTTTTGCTCTGTGTCAAACATGGCATCTAATTTCAGGGTTTACAATTCAGCAAAGGAGATAAATCAAACACAAGTTAGAGACTAACATTATTTTTATGGTGATGGTGATGATGGTGTTAATGACCTCAATGGTGGTGGCAGTGGTAATGAAGGCACCAGGTAACACATACTGAGTGATTTCTACAAGCCAGGTATTGCTCTAAACCTTTCCCACATATTATTTTCTTTAATCCTCACAATAATTCTTTGAAGTCTTCACCACATATTATACACTTTAAAGATGAGAAAACTAAGGGACAACAAGTTAACCAACTGTGAGCCATATAATGACAGAGTCACAAGTGCCATTAAAAAAGACATGTATTATGGATAATAGAACCAAGAATCCAAAACAAACCCATATATTTACGGTTAGTTTATATTCAACACTGTGCCAAGAAAAAATCAAGCACAGTCTTTTTAATTAATGATGCTGAAACAACTGGATCTACATATGAAAAATAATGAAGTAGGAGTCCTATCTCAAAACAATGTAAAAATTAAAATGAATCACTGACTTAAATGTAAGAGCTAAAAGTACAAAACTCCTATAAAAATATCTTCTTGAACCTCAAGTTAAGCAAGGGTTTCTTAAACATGCACTAAAAGCACAAGCAACCAAAGGATAAACATTTTTGAAACGTGAAAAACATTTCTGCTTCAAAGGATACCATCAATAAAGTGGAAAGACAATCAAAAGAATGGGGAAAAATGTGTGCAATCATATTCCATATTCATAAGAAACTTGTATCTAGACAATAAAAAAAAATCTTACAACTCAACAAAAACACAAATCATCCAATTAAATGGCAATGGGACTTGAACAAACATTTCTCCAAAGAAGATATTACAAATGGTCAATATGCACATGAAAAGATGCTTAACATCACCTGTCATTCGGGAAACAAAAATCCAAGACACAATGAAATACCATTTCACACCCACTGGGATGATTTTAAGCAAAAAAATAGGAACTAGCAAGAACTGGCAAGAATGTATAGAAATTGAAATCTTCGTATATTGCTAGTGGTAATGTAAAATGGCTTAGCTATTTCTGAAAACAGTTCATGAAAAAGTTTAACAGTTACTACATCACCCAGAATTTCTAGTCCAAGGTATATACCCAAGATAACTGAAAAGGAATGTTCAAAACTTACACTTGACTCTTCATAGCAGCATTATTCTTAGTAAACTAAAGTGGTAACATCCCAGATGTCCACCAGTTGAATGGATAAATAATGGTGTATCCATACAACAGAATATTATGTAGCAATAAAAGGAATGAAGTACTGATGGATAAACGTCGAGAATATTATGCTAATAGAACTCACACCCCAAATGTCATCTATTGCATGACTCTACTTCTGTGAGATGCCCAGGACTAGAGACATAAGCAGATTAGTAGTTGTCACAATGGGAGGAGGGCATGGAGAGTGACTGCTTATGGACAATGAGCTTCTTTATAGAGTGATGAAAATGTAATGGAATTAGACAGAAATGGCAATTGCACAATTCTGTGTCTGTGCCAAAAATCTCTGAATTGTACATTGAAAGGGATAAATTTTATATGTGAGTTACATCTCTATAAATTTGTTATAAAAACTGTGGAAAAATATAATAGTTTAAAAAAAGGTTTCTAGTGTAAAAAGGTTTCTTTCTCTTTAACCACTTAGATTTCCAATTTACTCTGCAGGAATAAAGGGGAAATCATGACCAATGATGGTGATCATGTTTTTCTTCAACAAAGATCAAACTTTGTAGTCTAACAGGAATTTCATGCCACTTACACAAAACATATCATAAGCAAGATATCATTCACATGCTAAAATGTGACACTATAGAGGCAGTCTAATGCTTTATAATGCTAAGAAAGCAAATAAAACCAGTATCACTCAGATAATCTAGGCCTGTTCAGGGAAAATTGAAAATACCTACAGTTTTCTAATCGCTAAAGTTATAGGTACCTTCTTATTTCTCAGACCCTTTCTAGCCCTATAGATTTCCAATCCTGGACGCCCTCCCTTCCTCTGACCTCCACGACACTCTTTCTCCTGGCTTCTCTCCATTTCTTTTCTTCTTTTCTTTGTTGACTCTGTTGGTCCCTCATTACAAACCATAGAATCAAGGATCTTTACTGAGTTCTATCCCAGTCCTCTTGCCTTTCCACTGGACACAGTCTTTCTTGATCCAATAACTGTTTTTGAAAGTTTACCACTGGGCATGCAGCACAGGCCATGAGCACAAGAGTAAACAGATCTAATCTGGTACCAGGTCTCCTGAAGCTTACTTTCTAGATCACCAACAGAATTCAGAGAGATCTCACCCACTCCTTTGTACAAAGCAAGAACGCACTGGGCATGCAAGCACACTGTAAAATGATCCCAAAATGATTCACACCTTTCTTCAAAACACCAAATGTTCATTTCCAACTGCCTTCTGTTAACATCTCCCAAATACCTCACTTACAGTGTAGACAAAATTCAACTTTTCGTCCCCATTCCCTCCCCACTAACCTCTAATTCTTGTACACAATTGCTTTGCTCAGTAAATATCTGCTTAATTAAGCTGAATTTACAGAATTACCATTCCCCTAGAGGTTCCAGCATCAACTTTTGTTCCTCCTTATTTCAAATATAATCAGCCATCAGAATCTATTCATTCTTTCCCTGAAATATTGCTCTCATCTGTCCCCTTTCTTAATCTTACTACAAATGTTTTTGTCCAGGCTCCCATTATATCTCCTAATTTATCTCCCTTTGACTCACTTGCTCATTCATTTTGTCATCCATCTGTTATTTCACCAAATATTTTGAAAGCACCTGCCAAGAGTCAGGCACCAGATAGAGCAAGAAACTAGAACAGTCTGCACTCTCACAGAGCTAAGAGGTGATGGAAAGATCAAGATTAAATAATTGCAAGATTAAATAATTGCAATAAAAGGGTAACGTAGGAAGTAAATCCAGTAAATCCACGAAGTACTAACTTACTCTACACTGTAAGAAAAGGTCAGCTCTCTCTCCTTAAATTTCCCCCAAAATGTTTAGGTTCAAAACTAAGCATGAATAAAGGTTAGAAATGGGAGTAAGGATGTTCCAGGTGTGGGGAAAGGCATTCATAAAGTTCAGTTTTTTCATAAAGTTCAGCTCGACTAACAAAGAGTTGAGAGTTTTAAGAGACCAGAAAGAGGGCCTCCCCGGTGGCGCAGCGGTTAAGCGCTGCGCTGTGGAGCTGTCGGTAGCGGCGACGCGAGTTCGACGCCCGGCCGGGGAGAATCCCACATGGCGCGGCAGACCTCTCCTGCCTCGCCCGCTGCTCCCCTCAGCAGTGTGTTTCTGATCTGCCTGTGCTGCTCCCCACTCTGTTTCTGGTGAACCCTCTCGCCGC
>PVIJ01017110.1:0-30544 GCA_004024925.1 Scalopus aquaticus
CACAAGACAGAAGTAGCAACTGCTGCGACTCTTGTCCGCCTCTGGAGAATCCTGAACAGGAAGCTTCACCTGAATACCCTGCACAGATCAGGAAGCAGCAGCCTCACAGATTCTCGCCTCAGCGAGACAACGGACTTCTCTCTGACACCCATCTTACCTACTTGATTTCCTTAAGTAAACTGATGGGAGATCAGTTTAATGACCTTAAAAAAGAAAAAGCACATGCCTTCTAACAGTTTCATCTTTATTTTTTAAATTTATTTTTATTATTAAAGAACTACATACGTATCGCAAAAATTTTAAAGCTTCAGCAAGTTATAAGTGGAAAGCCAAAGACTGATGTCATTCCCTTGCTCTCCAGCAATGAGGCAGGGCCTACTGATGTCTCATCAGCTTGAAGCGAGTGGTTGAAAGAGAGGACCACGGGGAAAGAGACGGAAGGAAAGTGGGAGCGGGTGGCCTGGGAGCGGTGGTGCTCCGGGCATTTGTTCGGCAGCTCTGACTGCCGCCCTGGGCTCCACGGACAGCTCTACCCGCTGCTCTGTTCCCAGGCTGACTTAGTGTGTCCTGCAATATGTCCACTGCCCAAAAATGCAAATGCTCTGGTGGCAAAAGTGGATGAAAATAAGAAAAAAAGTCTGAAAGTTTAGGTATTTGGTCATGTGTAGGGAATATTTTGAAGACCCAAATTTGTGTTTGGGAGTCACGCTACACAGCAACAGTTTGTGAGCGGCCTTCTGCTGCTCACTAGCCCATACGGAAGTCAGTCCTCCTTTCCCCAAACACTGCACCCTCCTCCTGACGCCCCTCAACCAGACGGCTGCCCTAGTTCTCATCAGTCACTCTAATGAATAAGGATAAGGACGTGCTTTCCCTGATGCTTGTCACGGACAGCACCTGGCACCCACACTGCCAGATCTACCCCCACCCTGTACTGACCCCCGTAGCCTCTGACCCTGAGGACCCAAGCAGTTTTCCAGGACTTTCTACAGTTGGCCAGCCCAAGTGTTGTATAATTTATCTTTCCGGCTGAGACCCCTAAGCCATAGCCGAAGTCACCAAGGGCTGGTCAGAAGCCATCATCGCTGCTGTCAAAGCCCAGGTCGTAGAGCAGACTCTTCCCCGGCTCACTGCACAGAGGGGGCTCTGGGCCTCCAAGGTTGAGGTCGCTGAACCAGCTTATCTGGTGGTCCTCCTGGGAGCTGCCGTCTGGGGAAGAGCACCTGTTGAACAGCAAGAGGCTCCCTTCCACTGCCGCTGTCTTACTGGACAAGGCTGGTCCTCCCAGAGCAGGGGAGACTGATTTGGTGGGGCTCCTGGGATCCCACAGGTGCAGTGGCTCAACAAAGTGCTCCTGCTGCTTCTGGGGGGGGCTGTTAGTGCCAGACACTGAGGGTTGAGGATATTTAGAACTGTTCCTTGGAGTTTGCTCTTGCTTCCTGGCTAGGAGCCTGCCTCTACGGGCTTTCCTGGGCTGCTGCTTCTTGCCTCTCCCCACTCTTTCTACAGCTCTGCCTTTCTGTTCAGTGAGCAGCGGCTGTCCACAAGGGTCACGTGAAAACATGCCTCTCATGTGGTATTTTTGACTAGTGTTCTGAATGCTGGCTGCAAAGTCCAGGGATAAAAGCTTTGAGGCTCCTTGGGAAACCAGGTCCCCGTCAGCCGGAACCCTGTGGCCAAGGATGCCAGAGCCGAGGCCCTGGGAGCTTGTTTTGGTAACAGCCCAGCTCCTGCAGTTAGTCTGCACTGCCTTGTCCTTCACTAGCCTGTTTCTTGTACTGGTTCCAGCTGCCAGCAGTGCAGCCTCTTCTTGGGGAGCATCACTCTTGGTGCCCTCCCCCCAGACGCCGTATTTCCCGGGCCACAGAGAGCCCAGACTGAGATTCTTTGCAGCAGGGGGGCCTCGGCCCTGCCACGTGACTGTTTCCTCAGGGGCGTATTTTTCCTGCCTAGTAAAATTGAGTTTCTGTGCCCAAGGTGGTGAGGTCTGGGAAGTGTTGTCTTTTACATGCCTGGGTACCCCAGGAAGTGAGATCAGTTTCTTTAGCTCTGCTAGGATACTGGGCACCTTCAGCTGGCCCAGCTGCTCACACAGCTGCTGGAAGTCCTTACTCTGCTGGGCAACTAAAACTTCAAGGTGCTTCAAGTTGGACTTCATTTCTATAAACTCTGCTTGTCTCTAGGGAAAGGCAATGAAAAGGAAGGGAGTTATGGAAAGTGCAGCTTAGAATGCACAATGAAACATGAGAACAAGCTAAAGGATGCTGCAGCAGAACCAAGGCGTCTCCCTTGCTGGGAACATTACAGGAGAAGCACAGGCCCTGGCGCAGGGCCCGAGGCTACGCATCATGCCAGAGAGCCTTGAGGCAGGAGGCGAACCTTGAGAGAGGAAACTGGCCTCTGCACTGACCCATTTACGAGGGGTCCATGCTGGTCTTTGTTCTTGGCTAAAAATTTGCAACGTTAAAGGTGTCTCTCCGGGTCTCAGTGACAAAGCCAGTGAGGAAAGAAGTGAAGGTATATACTTACAGCTTCAAATCTCTTCTGCATTTCAAGGAGTGCCTGTTCCACCTTGCCTTTGTCCTGCCTTGTTTCCAATACTAGATCATTCTGGGCCTGTGCAGTTTCTTGCACTAAATACAGAACAGAACAATGACAACTCACCTCACGAAACTACAGCGTGCCCCACCCTTCCCAGGCCACAGCAGTGGAGAGTGAGGATCTGGAATTTGGCATGGGTCATCTGAGCATGCGCTGTTAGACACCAGGTCTGTCTGCCCAGGTTAGGTTTGGTGAAGACAGGAAGGGCGCTTCCTCTACGGTCTCTTCTCTCCCTCCCTGGCAAGGGCAGACCTAACTTCAGTCCTGTTGGGGACCCTAAAACCTGTTGCCCAGATGTCAGCACCGACCTTTGCCCTTCTTTCTCAGCCCTGTTTTCAAAGTTGTTAGCAGATCCCTGGTCCCCGAAGGCCGTGAGGCACGATGGCTCTTGGGGGGCTGAGGCGTGACAGCATCAGCTCTCTGCCTGTGGACTTTCCCTTCCCTGCTCCTCCTCCCCTCCTCCATGAGGCCAGTTCTGGCCACGGCTCCCTGGAGCCAACAGGCCCACCAGCCTGTCTTGACATGAATGCAGGCCAGGCTGGGCTTTCCCCCCTTTTATATCTGTCCTCGGATTTAAAAATGAACAATTTAGGGATGAGCTAAATGGACCAATCAGGTTCAAGTCCCCTTCATAGTTAATTACTCGGATTAAAAAAACCAAAAAATTATTTTGTATTACCTAAAAAGCTGATGGTTGCTAAATTGTCCAATCAGATGCTTAGGATTGAAAGTGACCCAATCAGCTGGTAGGATGGGGGACTCTGAAAGGGATATAAGGCAGAACCAGCTTCAGTGAGTATGAAGCCAGCCTCTGAAGAAAGAAGGATTCACTGGACCACCTTGAAGAAGAAGTCAACAGCTATCATCTGAAGAGGAACTATTCACTGTGCCACCTTCAAGAAGGCTCCTGCTCCCAGCCTTTGAAGAGAGAGACACATGGAGCAGTTGACCTCTGTGGGATTCACCAGACCTTCTTAGACTTTTGTAGACATTCACTGACCTATGTGGACTTCACAGAGACTCGACCACTGCACCTGCCTCGGACATGGCCTGTAAGGAGCACTGGCAGGCTGGACCTAGCATCTCAAAGAGCTGACCACAGCCTCTAACTCTTCCGCACCTCCTCCTGGTGCTGTTGAGTCCATCTCTCTTTGGCCTGCTCTGCTATGTGGGCTGCTGGAGTGTCATCTCATCTTCCACAAGTGGCCTTTGCTTTTTGGGACTTCTAGACACTGAGGACACTATCTGGGGTGAGATAGCCAGCCACTTGTGGCCTCAAAAACTTTCCTTTGCCCAATCTCCTGTTTGTTAAATAAACCCTGCTGTTGTTGGCCCCTGTGCCTGAGTGGCCTTGCAGTTGTGTGTGCAACTGTGTGAACCCACTGACAGTAACCTGTCCTTTGCCCCGGGGACTATCCCTTAGCACTCTTTGGCACTGTCTTTAGCACCCCCCCCCTTAATACTTTCTGAGCTCTCTTTTAAGTTTTTTGGTACTATTTTAGCGTGATCTTTCTGGAATGCAGATATGATATTGCCCCCCTCTGAAACCTTCACTGAAACTTTCAAAAGACCTCCAATAGCTGCTAGATGAAATCCAAATCTTTAAAGTAACTAACAAGATCCAGGCTCATTTCTTCTTAGCTGCCATCCTTCTCTGTGTCGTCGGGCTGCTTCTTAAACAACCTCTCTCTCATCACTAACCTTTGTGCATGCTGCTTTCTGGACTCTTGCTTTCCCTGTCACCCTGTCCAACCCCCCGACCACTCAAAGGAGTCCAAATAACTCCTTTTCTTCCTTCTGCTCTCAGTAGTCACCTATTTAGAAAATATCATCTCCTATCTGGCTTGGGAGTTTGTTTTCTGCTGTGGCACCTGTGTATCAACTATCACTTATCACCTTCTTATTAATCCTCTATTTATATTTGGGTTTTAATGAGCTTCACAAGCTAAGTGCTAGCTGCTCAGGTCTGATATTTGGGTGGGAGTGGAATCCTTCCTGAAGGTGGTCCAATGAATACTTCCTCTTCAAATGATAACTGTTGATTTCTTCGAAGGTGGTCCAAATATCAAATATCAAGGTGGTCTAAATATCAAGTCTGATATTTCCCTATTTTGCTTGGGAAGATTTCATACACACACACACACACACACACACACACACACATTTAGTAACATACTGTATTGCAATTAATTATTTTCATTCTCATTGCCAACCTACAGGTCATGTGCGATGAGATACCTTTATTCGTCTAATTACTAATTAAATACTTAGTGAGCTTGTACTATAGTCAAGGCACTAGGCAAGGTATACTGGATTAAGAGTGATCAAGATAGATAAAATTCTCTTGAAATTATAAATTTAGCAGGTAGTTAATGAATAATTATACAAAGAACTATTTATAGATGTAACTTACAGACGCTGCTCCAATCTTGAGGGTGATAGCCTAAAGAAGTGATATTTACCTAATTATTAATAACCCATGGGAAGGGAAATAAAAGCATATTTCCCAAAAATAAAGAACATTATCCAAAAGGGAACCCTATGATCAGCATGGCTGAAGCATAAGAGAGGGGAGGGAGGCTTGATGGGAGGACACAGTCAGAGGGATATGTGGGTCATGTCAAGATTTATATAGCCTTGATTCTAAGATTTTATTCATGGACACAGTTAGGCAGAAGGTTGACAAAATCACATTTTCTCTTTGAAATAACACTTCTTGGGCCTCCTGGTGGCACAAGAGTTAAAGTCTCCATGCTATCAAGCTATCACCAGCCACTATGGCATGAGTTCAAGCCCTGGCCAGCTGATCCATAATCGCAGCAGACCTCTCCTGTCTCGCCTACTGCTCCCCTCAGCAGTGTATTTCAGTCAATCTGCCTGTTCTGCTCCCCACTCTGTCTCTGGTAAATCCTCTCACCCCCCACAACTCTGGCCTGCACCCCAGTTCTTATATGCCTAAATAAACAAACAAATAAATAAAACACTTCCTGCATCATGAAAGATAAATTGGAGGGGGAAAGACTGGATATGAGACCAAAACTGAGATCAGAAATTACTGAAATGAAAAGGAAGGAGGATTTGAAATCAGTGGGGAAAAACTGGATTATTCAATCATGGCATTGGGACAAATTGTTCAGCCATTTACAAGATAATTAATTGAATCTCTACCCAGTCCTATTAAGAATTTTAAAGCTTTACAATAGAGTTTAGAAATTATGAGAAGCATTTTATCCTTATTCAGACTTGTTTCAAATGCCTATGGAAGAGGACAAAGAATTGTAATGGCTATTTCAAAATTCTTTTTCTGGCTTTTTCTATTTTGGAGAACAAACACGAATTTTAAAAGGGAAAGCACAATAAACTATTATAAATTCATGCACATCTTGCACAAGACAATTAACAAGTAATCAGGAATAATATACCATTTTTATCTTTATATCACTATATAAAGCATGTTTTAAGACTTGACAGATTTAAAATTTTTATTTTTTTAAAGATTTATTTATTTATGCATACAAGATGGGGTACAGACCAGAGGCGTGGGGTGGCGAGAGGGTTCACCAGAGACAGAGTGGGGAGCAGAACAGGCAGATCGAGGGAAATATACTGCTGGGGGGGGCAGCGGGCAAGGCAGGAGAGGTCTGCGGCACCATGTGGGAATCTCCCTGGCTGGGCCTCAAACTTGCGTTGCTGCTGCCCACAGCCTCACAGAGCAGCGCTTAATCGCTGCGCCACCAGGGAGGCCCAATTTAAAAATTTTAGATGGGTAAAAAATAATTGATAAGAACATGCTCAATTATTCACAATAAATGGAAGGAAAATCAGAGTAAAATTTGGTTCTTGCAAGACAGGATAACTGACACAAATTTTACTTGAAAACTTGCCTCAATCTGGTAGGTGCTTTGGTTCATTCTAATTATTCTGTCTCTTGTCAGTCAAGGTCAAGGATTTACCACTTGGTACCTAGTAAATGTTCTTATAATTTCAAGCAGTTTACTTCAGAGTGTCTCTTTAAATTAAAACATAATCCCCTTCCTAAAAGAAGACTTACTTTTCATATTTCTTGTTCTAATATAAATTTTTTTTTTAAGATTTATTTTACTGATGTATGTATACAAGAACTGGGGTATAGGCCAGAGGTGTGGGAGGGTGAGAGGATTCACCAGAGACAGAGTGGGGAGCAGAACTGGTGGATCTACTGAAATACACTGCTGAGGGGAGCAGCAGGCAAGACAGGAGAGCTCTGCTGTGCCATGTGGGAAGCTCCCTGACCAGGGATCCAGCTCATGCTGCAGTGGCTGGTGATAACTTAATTGTGCTGAGACTTTAACCCCTGCGCCACCAGGGAGGCCCTCTAACAAAAATTCTTGATAATCATTTATCAACTTTAATAACATTTTAAAGTCATTGAAAGTACAAGAAAGAAACATGGGGGAATTGTAACGTCATAAAGGGAAGGCCTTTCTAAGCAAGACAAAATGTAGAAGTCATTTAAAAGAAAAAGATGGGTGAGTTTTGTGTCTATTTTGAGTTTATTCCTAGGTAATTCATCTTCTCTGTTGGATTTATAAATTGTACATTTTCCCCCATTCTACCTTTTATTAATTTCTACTACCTTACTGAGTTATCTTATAGTTTGTGACACTTTTTCAGTTGATTCTCATAATATAAAGGAAGAAGATGAGCCTAAGAAAATGTCCATTATAGAGGGGGCACACATAAAAAATTAAGAAGTAGAATGGCATCAAACATCCAACAACCAAACAAGAATTAGAAGATAATGAAATGTATAACGAAAGTAACTAGATGTGTATCACTAACACCAGATGAACCAAAGTTCAGGGAACAAAGAGATCCAAGACAGGATGGAAAAAAGGATATTCTCAAAATGATGCTGAAAAGAAATTCTCAGACCCTAAAGAATAATTCTCTAGACCCTAAAGAATAATTTAACAACTGGAGCTGGAAGACTAAACATCAGGTAGGAAGTCTCTAATAAGAAAATTAAAGAATTTCTGATGTCTTTGAACATATTAATAGATTTACAATTTTATCTGAAAATCATTTTTTTAGGATCCAAAAGAGCAGGTTTATTATAAAAAAGGGAGAGAAGAATTAAGGACACTTGCATAGACACAAGCAGGCAGAAAGAGCTGCCCAAAGTAGCTCTCTTGCTACAAGAGAGGCTGGCATAGTCACAGGTGGGCAGCCTTGGGAGGAGAGCTGCCTCTGCCCCTTTGCAAAAGGAGAAGGTCAGTGAAGCGAATCACCTGCATAGGCACATGTGGGTAGAAGGGCTGCTGCCTTATTTGAAAGTTTATTATCAGATACTCTATTAGGAGTATAGAAAAAAATCTCAAACAAAATGTTCTACTAACATGAATTTTTCAACCCTCAAGACAAACATGTACACAAAAAATGAAAATTGTGACAAATGCTATGACAGGGGTTATAATAGAAATAAGACAGTGGGAAGGCACCTCTTTAGATGAGGTCATCAGAGTTAGAGACATCTAAGTCGAAACCAGAATGATAAAAGGGAGTTAGCCCTGCAAAGACTAGGGGGCATGGAAAGAACAAAAGTTCTGAGGTAAGAAAGGACTTGTTATGACTAAGAAGACAGGCCAGTGTGATCTTGTAAAAAACAATAATGGTAAAGTTTATGTTATGTGTATTTTGCCACAATTTTTAAAATAATTTTTTTAGAAAGCAAATTCTCTCTGATTTTTCACAAGTTAAATTCCATGTGTCAACCAGCTAGAAGATTGTTTACTTATGTTTCAAGTACTGGATTCTTTTTCCTAAACTTGGTCAAATATTTTTCCAGATATCCATGTAGATATTTGTAGTAGAAAGCAAATGTAATTATTCTAGATGAGTTCCTAAATAGCAATGCTTCTTAGCAACAGTGAACATTACCAACCCCAAAAGCAGAAAATGAGGAAGGCAAAACAAGTGTTCTAGATTTTGCGTTCTGGAAGAATCTGTGATATTTGCGTATTCTTTCCTTGTCCCCTGGAAAACATGTTCAGGCTCTTCTCCTTTTGAACCAAAGTCATTACTTCCATTTCTTTTTCTTTTTGGTCTTTTAAAAAGTTTATTTATGAAAATAACTCAAAGCCATAGCAGGATATAAACAGACATACAATGTAAAATGATTAAATTTCTCCCATGGAGATCTTGGCTCACTTCCTGGATTTATCATTATGAGGTTTCTGGAATTTTGTATTAATATGTGTGCAGTCCATCTATAGATTATAAATCGTGTGTGAGTGTTCTCTAGAAAGGGATTCATTTAATTTCTGCTTTTTTATATTAAAATACCATTTCAAATTCTTTTCCATATTCTGGACAATATCTCTTTTCTTGTGAGACGATTTTTTTTTTTTGTAGTTTCTATTTTAGTGATTTGAGGAGTGCCCAATAGAGATCAGATTCTGACGCAACTTGGAATATTTTTTCACTGATGGTCAGTAATTTTCCTTTTATTCTCTAGTTTTTCTCTCCCTTCTGTGCTGATGAGAGCCCAGGGAAAGTGTGGGACTCTCTAGCAGTATAAGAGGCAATTCTTCAACCCTGCTTTTATTCTGGGATACCCTTCCCAATTTTCAGGTCAAACTCCTCCACAGATGTGTCCTGGACCAAACAAACCATATGCATGTAAACTGCTTTCGCTAACAATGAATAGATAATTCTACTCTGATGTGGTTCACGTAAATGAACCTCATTCCTACTTTTTTCTTTTTAATAATTTTTATTGCAGTAACACTGGCTTAAAATGGAATATAAGTGTCAGGTATACAGCATTATAATGTGGTATCTGTATACATTACATCATGATCACTGTCACAATCAATCACTAAAAAACTCATTTCACTCCTATTTACTCATTTACTCATTTCACTCCTATTCCCCTCTGGTAACCATCAATCTGTTCTCTGTAGCTAAGAGTTTTTGTCTGTTCATTTGCTTTATGTCTTTATATTCCACATGGGAGTGAAATCATATATTTGTCTTTCTCTATCTGATTTAGTCCACTTAGCATAATACCGTGAAGGTCCATCCATGTTACCTGCAAATGGCAACATTTCATCTTTTCTTATAGTTTAGTATTCCACGTGCGTTTATACATGCACGCATGTCTATGTATGTGTCCACACACATATGTGTATATACATACACCACATCTTTATCCATTCATCCTGGACCACTCAGACACTCAGGTTGTTTCCATATCTTTTTTTAAATTTGTTTTATGTGATTTTGTTTGAGAAAATCTGATACCTATGCAAAGCCCAGCTTGCCTGCTTTGGTGTCTAAATTAGAACAAACAGAACTCTCCTCTAAAATTCCCAGTGAAGCAAAACTTTCATGGAATCAAAATTTAGCCTTTCTTTATGAAGTTAGGAGTCATTGAAATCTGAGTGTTATGATTTATTCCTGAGTGCAGTCAGAAAATTGGAACAATATTAAATACTCCAGCCTCATTTTCACTATAAAAGTCAATTCCAATCAATCAGTTTCTTGCTGAAAATAATTTGTCAGATTGCAAAGAAATTTTCAGTCAGTTTCTCTCTGTTTTGATCTACATTGAAAGAAAAAGGCATTTAAGTTTCAGATGATAGATAATATTCTTTCTTGATAGTCGGTGTGCAGACACAGTATCCCATGGTGCATCTGGGAACCTTAGAAATTTAGAATTGGAATGGAAGATGGTGTTGCTGTAGGCAGAGGAAGGGAAGGTAACAGTATTAAATAGGTTTCTTAGAAGGGTTAGAAGTCATGAACCACCATAGTTCTCCTGTTTCCATATCTGGGTTATTGTAAATAAACCTGTAACCAACATGGGGGTATATATATATGTCTTTCTGAATTAGTGTTTTTGGTGTATGCTTCAGCAGCACATAGACTGAAATTGAAATGATATAGAGAAGATTTGTGTGTCTCCTGTGCAAGAATGAATTAGTGTTTTTGTATTCTCTGGCTAAATATACAGAAGTGGATCATATGGTATTTTCTATTTTTAGTTTTTTGAGGAATCTTCGTATTGTTTTCCACAGTGGCTGTACCAGTTCATATTCCCACCAACAGCATACAGAGTTCCTTTCTCCACATCCTCATCAACACTTGTTGGTTCTTGTCTTTTTGATTAACAGCCATTCCCACAGGTGTCAGGTGATATCTCATTGTGGTTTTGATTTGCTTTTCCCAAACAACAGATGATGAATTTTTTTAATGCACCTGTTAGCCATCTATATGTCTCCCCCATCCCTTTGTTTGTCAAATGATACTTTATTGAAACACTTTTCTTAGTAGCTCTTAACTCACTGTCATTTCATTGCACCACTGTTGATATCATCTATAATGTCATAAGGGTCAAGTCCACCAATATTGCAGCCCACAGACTGAGCAGTCCCCAGGATGTCTTTAATACTTCCAGAGAGTTCTCCAACTAAAGATCAGTGCTGCATCTGTAGGACTAAGTTGACAATTCATCAAAAGTGATATTTCCACTGTGCTTAATGCTTTTCTATTTCTGTCTCTTAACAGTTTCCTTGAGTGCTTTGATGATGAGGGCAGAGGCTGAAAGTATCCCTGTATCTGGACCTGTCTGTTCTGAATGGTCAATTTCACTGTAATCCTTAGACCCATCCAATCACCAGTTGTCTTGGTGATGTCATCACCAACTTTTTTTGGAGACAGACACAGGTGGCCAATCTTGAGTGCCAAGGCAAGGAGCACTGACTTATTGTTGAGTTTGATGAGTTTTCAAAAAACTCTTCAAGAAGATATGTTCACCAATAAACAATTAAAACATCAGCCGAATTATCAAAATCTGGGCAAAGTGTGAGGCTGATATAAAAGCAACATTGTAGGGTAAACGAGAGAATTATCAGGTTTTTCCACCCTCCCCTCAATGACAGACTTCTGCAGGCCTGATGGCGGGCACCTGGAGCAGGGTGTTGGCCTGCGTGAGTGAGCACACCTGATCCAGAGACTGGGCTTACAAGAGGTGGCAGCAGAAGAAGGAGCGGCGGCAGCAGCAAGCAGCGGAAAACAGAGCGTGGAGCAGAGGACTGTTTGGGGTACAACAGAGACCACAAGAGAAGGCCTGAGAGCCCAAGAGAGTGAAGATTCACCAGGGGCTGGGAGGCCTGCCAGCCTTGAGTGCCTGCCAGCCTCCCAGCGCCCCCAGCCCCATTGCCTGCCCTGTACCTGGTTACCTCCCTACAAGAGACCACTAAAAGCCTAAAAAGCCACCAAGGGCTCCAGAACTCCCTCCCTTTAGACCCATCTGTGCAGCTCCATGGAGAACTTGTGCTCCTGGTGTTTTCCTGCCTCCACAAACATGCAACAAGAAAGATTACAATATAGAGGAAGACAGTCTGCTGAGCATTAAAAAATCATCTAAATATGAACTCTGCAACCAGCACAGAATTAGCTATCAACTCCAAACCACACTAAGGTAAGCTTGACTAGTGGGAAGCCAGGAGTCAAGAATGATTTCTCAGTGCAAGAGATCTTTTTTTTAAAAAAGATTTATTTATTTATGTATACAAGCTGGGGGTACAGGTCAAAGGCTTGGGGCTGCAAGAGGGTTCACCAGAGACAGAGTGGGGAGCAGAACAGGCAGATCGATGGAAATATACTGCTAAGGGGAGTAGCGGGCGAGGCAGGAGAGGTCTGCCATGCCTCAATGCAAGAGATCATAATAGTATTTTTGGATCATTTTCCTAGCTGGTACAACAATTGGCAAGAGAGAAAAATAAATATAAATGGAATTCTAATTTTTAAATTAGCAGACTGTTTCAGGAATGATAAAGATATCAGCAAGGTGATAACTTTAAAACAGTATTTGTTATGAGTTTAAAAAAACATTCAAGGGCCTCCCTGGTGGTCAAGGGGTTAGGGTTCAGCACTATGAAACTATCTGCAGCCACTGCAGCATGAGTTCGATCCCTGGCCAGGGAGCTTCCCACATGGCATAGCAGACCTCTCCTGTCTCACCTGCTGCTCCCCTCAGCAGTGTATTTCAGTCACTCCACTTGTTCTGCTCCCCACTCTGTCTCTGGTCAATCCTTTCACGCCCCCTACACCTCTGGTCTAAACCCCAGCTCTAATGCATAAATAAATAAATCTTTAAACAATAAAAAGTAAAAAGAAATATTCAAAATATTTATTTGAAGGTGTCACAGTAGGTATGTCAAGGCATTGAGGCTTAGGGTAGTAAATTAAAAGAGGATACTTCCCCCCCAAGTTAAGGAAAATTTCCTTAAAACCAAGCATATTGCTAAATAGCAACGTTATACTTGGTAAACAATAACTGGCAACAAAATAAGTGTAAACATTAATATTCTGCCAAACCAGTCCCATAGACTGTTAAATGACCAAGATGCAACTGATTTTGTTGTTAACAATTCTATTAACTATGTCCTTGAGTAGATGAGCTTTCAAAACTTTAAATGAAACTGCTTATTTGACAGCCTGTCAAGTCCCTCAGACAGACAGGTTCCTTGTGTAGCACAAGTGGCTTGAACATACTGCATTCTGTTATGAAGAGACTGAAGTCCTAATTTATCTGTCATTTCATTGATGACCACAGCACTTGGCAAATCCTATTTGTTAAAAAAAAACACAGCATCTTGCAACTCATCTTCTTGAACATTTTCGGAAGCTTCCTCAGTGTTCCTATAATCATTGCTATCTGCCACAAAAATAAGACCCTGGGTAGTTTGGAAGTAATGACTTTAGAGAAGTCTAAATTTATCTTGACCACCAACATCTCATACTGTGAAACTAATGTTTCTTTTTTTTTTTAAGATTTATTTTTATTTATGCATACAAGCTGGGGTGCAGGCCAGAGGTGTAGGGGAGGGGGGTGAGAGGATTCAAAATAGACAGAGTGGGGAGCAAAACTGGCAGATTAATTTAAATACACTACAGAGGGGAGCAGCAGGCGAGACAGGAGAGGTCCGCTGCACCATGTGGGACGCTCCCTGGTAAGGGATCAAACTCGTGCTACAGTGGCTCTGGGTAGCTTCATAGTGCTGCGACTTAACCCACTGCGTCACCAGGAAGGCCTGAAACTAATGTTTCTTACTGTCTCCACATTAAACCAATAGCAGGGATGCTGGTGACTATCTCCCCTAACTTCAGTTTATATAAAATGGTCATCTTGCCGGCAAAATCCAGTCTAACTATCAAAATGCGTGTGTGCTTCTTGCCTAGAAGGCCGGAGAAAAGGGAGGAGAAGGTGAGGGCCCTGGAGGTAGCAGTACTTTCCGTGGGCAGAATCAGAAGGGGTTGAGGAGTCCCCAGGGTCTTACAGTTCCCAGCAAATTGAGCAAAAGGGAAGAAAAGCTCAAGAAAAGGAGGACAGAAGAGAGGGCTTCTGGACTGTGTATTGGACAAAGCACCGGGACAAGAATTAGCAGGGTGAAGGCCTGCTCCGTGACTTGAACTAGATTTCTATTTAACATGATACTACGGTTTTTATTACTACTTGCCCTAGCAGCGTGGCTTCCTCTCCTAAATCTTAGGTGCTGAATATTATGAAACCACCAAGGTGAAGGATCAAGATTCATGTGCCTTCTAAGTTAGACTTGGTTCTAGCCCTTTCTCTGCCTTGCTCTGTGGTGGAAACATGGCCACTTCCATCTCCTTTTCTGGACTTTAAAAGTTACACCTTTGTTGCTATCCTCCTTACTGAACTTCACCCAATTAAAAATGTTGAATGCAAAAACCAAGACAAAATTTAAAAAACCCTCAAATGTTCCTTGAACACTTACAGATGAGTTATTCTATCGTGCTATAGAATGGAAACATCCTCTTTTGCTTCTTCTCTTTGTTTTGTTACTTGTCAGGGTAACAGTCCTAAGCTTCCAGAACTGATTTCCAAACAGATGCACAGTTGCCCTGTGTGTGGGATACCCAGCTTGGAAGCCAGCAGACAGTACAGTGCTTGTTTACAGACAGATGGGGATTAATTTCTAAGCCCCACAAAATGATTAATTTTTGTAAATCATGAGCAATCCATTCTATGGCATTTGAATACATTTTCAATTTCTTTAAAAAAAATAACAAACACACAGACACATGCAAACAAGTACAGATGCAGTCATCACCTTGCTATTTAACTGAGAAGTTGTTGGTTCCAGAGAGGTTCTCTCCTAAGAAAAGTTGTGTTATATTGTTAGCTCTCTTCTGTCTAGTAAGGGCCAGGACCATGGCTTTCTAACTCATCTAAACATAAATCACTCATTGGCCAAGCTGGGGACTTTACAAACCACAAACTGTAACTGAGATTGAGAAATATGCTGTGATTCATTATAAAACAGTTCTCACTGAAACCAAGGCAGCCAGAAGAACAGTAGGAAACTGGAGTATTTCTAAATCCTAAGGGAGCAGTGTCTTTATAGATATTATAGCCAGCAATTCATTTGGGATTCAGGACTACTGCTGATTCAATTCAGGCAATGAGGCAAGAAATCTGGCAGAGCTAAGGGTTACTAGGAGGAGAATGTTTCACAAAAGGCATCTAGGGACCAGGGGCAAAGAGGTGGGTCCTACTATCCAGAATATGAGTCCTCCACAAATTTTCAGGGCTAACCTCATGTGCCCATTCTCACAACTGAACTGCTATATGGAATCTCACCCATGGTAGAAAGCTAGGTAGGGTCAGAACGTTCACGTTTACTGTTCTCCAGTGCCCTCTGCTGATAACCTTAAACAGGAGGCACTCACGTGTCTTGGCGACAGTCTCCAAAGAATCCAAAATAGATTGACTTCTTGAACTGAGATATTCCTCAGACTTTTCCACAGATGTCTGCAACTAAGAAACCCAAAATTAAGAAAAAATATACAAACTGTTGCTTTACTCTACTAGCTTGGGAACTTAATAGTTTTTTAAAAGCGTAGTTAAAACATTGCTACAGTATAAGAACTGAAGTAAAAACAGTATAATTATGAACCTTTTTAAAATATAAGATGCACCAAACTCCTTGAAATATGATATACTTACTCTGTGAATGCTCTCTCTGACATGGGAAATGAAGTTGTACAAAGTCTCACTATAATAGGAGAGAAAAAAACCTTTGTGAAATATTGGAACAATATGTACCAGAATTGATTCCATGAACTTGGAAGACCTTTATCTTGTGTAGCATCAAAACAGAAACCTTTGCTGGGAAAAAGACTGTAGACTTTTCAAGGCCAAGGCAAACTTTTTGTTGTTTTTAAAATTCATTCTATATGGATCTTAAGTGAGGTTAAGTTGTAACTTGAGGTTACCACAGTAGAGCAGATCCATCTTTTTTTTTTCCAAAAGATTTTATTTATTTATTTATTTATTTATTTATTTATTTATTTATTTATACAAGAGCTGGGGTGCAGGCCAGAGGTGTGAGAGGATTCACCAGAGACAGAGTGGGGAGCAGAACAGGCAGATCGACTGAATTACACTGCTGAGGGGAGCCGCGGGTGAGGCAGGAGAGGTCTACTGTGCCATGTGGGTCAGCTCTCTGGCTGGGAATCAAACTCATGCCTCAGTGGCTGGCGATAGCTTGACAGTGCTGAGACAACCCCTGCACCACCAGGGAGGCCCAGAATTGAGGTTTTATAAATAGTTAACTTATTCACAATGGCCAAAGGTTCACAATGCCCATCAACAGATGAATGGATGAAGAAGATGTGGTATTTTTGGGTATTTAGCCAAAAAGTACAAAAAAACTAATTTGAAGGGATATATGCACTCCAGTGTTTATTGTAGCACTATTTACAATAGTCAAGAGCGGGAAATAATCTAAGTATCTATCAACTGATGAATAGATAAAGAAGATGTGGGGGGTGTGTGTGTGTGTATGTATGTATGTGTGTGAATGTGTGTGTATGATGTGATACTATTCAGCTATAAAAAAAGATGAAATCCTTCCATTTTCAACAGCATGGATGGATCTAAGGGGAATTATTCCTAGTGAAATAAATCAGACAGAGAAAGACAAATGCCATATGATTTTTCACTCATGTTGTATACAAAGAAAACAAACAGATGAACAAAATAAAACAGAAACAAATTTTTGGACTGTAAAAAAATGTATATATACACATGGGCTGCTACTCAGCTATTTTATAAAAAAATGAAATTCTGCCATTTGTAACAATGTGAATGGAACTAGAGGGTATAATGATTAGTGAAATAAGTCAGATGGAGAGAGACAAACACCATATGTTTTCACTCTTGTGTGGTAGATAAAGAAACCAAACAGACTAACAAAACAAAAACTTTCAGACTATAAGAACAAAATAGTGGTTACTAGAAGGGAAGGGGGAATGTAGGTGATTAAATTAGTAAAAGGGGTCAATTGTATGGGATGAAAACTAGAGTTTTAGTGGTGAACATAATCTAATATATATAGATGGTGATTTATAAGATATACACCTGAAACCTATATAATGTTATGTCAATATTAACTCAATAAAATATAAGTTAACATAGTAGGGGATCTGTCAGTTATTTATAAAACATTTTAATATAGGGCCTCCCTGGCGGTGCAGTGGGTTAAGTCACAGCACTATGAAGCTATCAGCAGCCACTGCAGCATGAATTTGACCCCCGGCAAGGGAGCTTCCCACATGATGCAGCAGACCTCTCTTGTCTTGCCCGCTGCTCCCCTCAGCATTGTATTTCAGTAGATCCGCCCGTTCTCCCCTCCACTCTGTCACTGGTGAATCCTCTTACCACACCTCTGGCCTATACCCCAGCTTGTATGCATAAATAAATCTTTTAAAAAAACATTTTAATATAAAATCATATATAAAGGTATTTAATTTGTATAATGCAGTTTAATGTTGTGAATATTGGTTCCCAAATGTGCAAATAAGAGCGTGAGGTCATGGGCCTCCCTGGTGGCACAGGGGTTAAGTCTCAGATCCATCACAGCCTTGGCCTGGATTCGATCCCTGGCCAGGGAGCTGACCCACGTGGTGCAGCAGACCTCTCCAGTCTCACCTACTGTTCCCCTTAGCAGTGTATTTCAGTCAATGTGCTTGTTCTGCTCCCCACTCTGTCTCTGGTGAATTCTCTCACCTGCCTACACCCCAGCTCTTGTATGCATAAAGAAATAAATCTAGGGCCTCACTGGTGGCTCAGCGGTTAAGCGCTGTGCTGTGGAGCTGTCGGCAGATGCAATGCGAGTTCCACACGCAACAGGGAGATTCCCACATGGTGCGGCAGACCTCTCGCCTTCTGCTCCCCTCAGCAGCGTATTTCCATGGGTTTGCCTGTTCTGTTCCCTGCTCTGTCTCTGGTGAACCCTCTCGCTGCCCCCTGCCTCTGGCCTGTACCCCAGCTTGTATGCATAAATAAATAAATCTTAAAAAAAAAAGAAATCTAAAAAACAAACAAAACCCCAGGAACCTCAAAGTCAGATCTTCCATACATTAAATTCAGTTTTCCTCCCCCAATCCATCTGCTACCATTTACTTTTCAGAGTCCTCAGATCTAAAACTTCCTCTGTCCAGGACTTTTAGTTGCACTCAGTAGGAGAGATAGAATGAAGTATGCTTACTCTGTCTTACGCAGAATTTAAACCTATTCCAATGCCCTTTTAATAAATCTTTTTCCATTTAAATGAACTTATTTCTGTTGTTTACAACCAATAAGTCTGGCCCAATTGTATAATTTATCCATCACATGTCTGTTTCACTAAAGAGACTGAAAACTTCGAAGACAGGTACCATTATTTTTTGCCTTAGGATTCCCATTTTGTAGTATTGGGCCTAACCAGTGCTTCTTGAGTGAGTAAATAAACAAATTTCACTATGGTGATCAACAATCATGGAAAGAACACAATGATTTTTATAATCAATATATGGTCACTAATTAGTTATGAGACTAATCTGTTTCTCAAATAGTACAGACTAAAAAAGATAGTCTGGGTAATAGTCATTTATTGTTTGATGTGTCCAGCATTCTCCTCCAATAGGGAACTGTTTCTTTCTGCAACCAAAGAGTGATTCTGGTGTGAAATTCCAGTCACAGCCCCCTTCTATGTTCACCCCCGTGATCTAAATAAATATATCAGAAGCTTTGATTAAGATTTTTCAAATTGGGGCCACCCTGGTGGCCCAGGGATTAAAGTCTCAACGCTATCAAGCTATCACCAGCTACTGCAGCAAGAGTTCAATCCCCAGCCAGGGAACTAACCCACATATGGTGCAGCAGACCACTCCTGTCTCTCCCACTGCTCCCCTCAGCAGTGTATTTCAGTAGAACTGCCTGTTTTGCTTCCCACTCCGTATCTGATGAATCCTCTCACCCCCGCACCTCTGGCCTAAACCCCAGGTCTTATATGCATAAATAAATAAATCTTAAAAAAAAAAACACAAAAAACTGACATTAACATATTAGAATGTATAAAAATTTAGGATATTTCCTCTTGAACTTCAAGAAAATCCTCTTGAACTATGACATGAGAATCCATGTGCTATATTCTTTTTTTTTTTAAATTTTATTTATACATACAAGCTGGGGTACAGGCCAGAGATGTGGGGCAGCGAGAGGGCTCACCAGAGACAGAGTGGGGAGCAGAACAGGCAGATCAGAGGTACACTGCTGAGGGGAGCAGCGGGCGAGGCAGGAGAGGTCTGCCGCGCCATGTGGGATTCTCCCCGGCCGGGCGTCGAACTCGCGCCGCCGCAGGCAGCCGACAGCTCCACAGCGCAGCGCTCAACCCCTGCGCCACCGGGGAGGCCCATGTGCTATATTCTTGATGCTAAAACAAACAATGTTATCTAATGTCCTTATCCTGCTTATCTGAAAAGAAAACAAATTAAAGGGCAGAATAAATATAAAATTAATTGAATATTGAATTTCTCTAGAGTCCAGTAGCTTTTTCTTTTCAGAAGGGCCAAAATTGTGGCCGACATACTCAAATCTGTCATAAGTCACATTAATAATAAAACAGGCAGGGCCTCCCTGGTGGTGCAATGGAGTAAGCGCAGCGCTGTGGAGCAATCAGCGGCTGCAGCACGAGTTTGACGCCCCCCAGGGAGCTTCCCACATGGCGCAGCAGACCTCTCCTGCCTCGCCCGCTGCTCCCCTCAGCAGTGTACTTAAGTCAATTTGCCTGTTCTGCTCCCCACTTTGTCTCTGGTGAACCCTCTCACTGCCCACACCTCTGGCCTGCACCCCAGCTTGTGTGCATAAATAAATCTTAAATAATAATAATAATAATAATGAAACAGGTAAAGAGTAATTATTAAATGAGTTGTAAAGACAAAAGTGTAATCATGTTGAAATTGAACTAGTTGACTATTACACTTTCCATTTTCTGTTTCCTTCAGAAAAGATGAGACATCATTCACTTAAGGTTTGCATACCTGTCACATTTGTCTTTTGTCCTTTGCTTTTGCTCCTCAAACTGTTCCAAGAGGCCTTTTGATTTTCCAACTGATGAAGGAAGAGGAAATAAGCCTCCATCTTTTGTATCTCCTCCAAACAGCTGCGGTTTTGTCTGGTACTTTGTGAAAATACTAGGTTCACTCTGTTAAAGAAAAATCTTTATAGCATTTCACACACAGGAATGTTTATAACAATCACTGCTTTTTGGATAAGGCAGAGATATATTTAAGTGCAAACCATAATGCTGAAAAACAACATAGCATGTAGTATTTTCTTCTTTTTTAAAAAGATTTATTTATTTATTTATTTATAGAACTGGGGTGTAGGCCAGAAGTGCAGGGGTGTGGTGAGAGGATTCACCAGAGATAGAGCGGGGATAACAGGTGGATCTACTGAAATACATTGCTAAGGGGAGCAGTAGGCAAGATATTGGAGGTCTGCGGTGTCATATGTAGATTAGCTCCTTGGCTGGGGATTGAACTCAGCCATAGTTGTGAAAGTGTGATAGAGGTAAGAGGGAAGGCCCATATTTCCTTTTAATTTCATATACACAAGAAAATTATAGTAAATAAAGCATAGTTTCTATTTTACCAGTACAGAGATAGTTTAAATACCAGATAAAATGGCTTAAAGTCAATTGCATAAATTTAAAGGCAATAAAGGAATTGTTTACACTATCTCTGAGATGATGTGTTAAAGTCATATTAATAAGTTTAACTTAAATTGCTGTTGCTCAACTACTGGGAAAATGCATCTGTTGATAAATTTAACATGAACAGGCAGATCTATTGAAATACACTGCTGAGGGGAGAAGTGGGTGAGATAGGAGAGGTCTGCTGTACCATGAGGATTAGCTACCTGGCCAGGGATCAGACTCAGGCCACAGTAGCTGGTGATAGCTTGATAGCGCTGAGACTTTAACCCCTGTGCCACCAGGGAGGCCCTGGGTACCAATTTTCATACAAAAATATTTCTCTCTGAGCATACCTTACTAAGTAAAGTACTAACCTAAGCTTATTCATTGTCTCTATTGATGTGTATAAACTTAAATCTAGTAGTTTTAAAGCAAAAATAAATAAAAATATTTAATTATATATCAAAAGCAAAAAACAGGATGGTCTCAAAATTCAAGGACTAAAGATTTTTTAATTGGCTTTTATTCATTAATTTAGATCTCAGAAGACTGCCTCATCTCCTTCTTCAATGAGCTAATATAGTATAATAGACTAAGATCTGCAAAGCACCTGAAACATCTTAGGAAATAAAAACATTTATCTAAAATAAAATTTGTACTTTATTATTACTGTACTAAAGTTCTTTTTTTTCTTATGAAATTTTCACAGACAACAGTATGACTAGTCTTAGAAAATGTCAAGCAATATTTGGCTTTTTCTAGGCAAAGTCAAGGTACTGACACTATTCTATATTTCCTGTAGAAAGAAGAAAGTGCAAATTAGAATTAGAAGTTTAAGTATAATTTTTTTTTCATGTCAGACTACCAAGTCAAATGAGTCACCAATCAAGCACAAATCCATTTAAAAAGGTAACCCTTAGAGATATATAATTCTAATATATTACACAACATAGTAAGTCTTCTTTATAGTTTATCACCATAATAACTGTGAAATGTGTACAGAGAAATTCTGGAAATCAGACTCACATCCAGAGAATTTTGTTGTGATAGTTTCGGCTGTCTCAAGTGGATACCAAAGTCCAGTGGTGCTGAGAGGGTCTCTGAACTTTCTGGACAGAACTGGGATCCAAAGAGGAACTGAGAATCACTGAGGCTGGAGTAATCAGTCTGGTTATTATTCCAATTAGATGACTTAGTGGTGCTGAAATTAAAGAAGAAAAGTATATCAAATCGACATTCTAAACAAATGAAATCATAAGTCACAATTATTCATTTCAGAATATTCTGGGCAAAGTGCTAACTTGTTCTGACCTCCTAGTTCCCTACACACTGCTAGTACTTATACAGAAACAAAAGGAAATTTTGAAAGGCAAATAAAGAAGGGTTGATGCTAAGCAAAGTCAGAAGGAAAAAGATAAATATCAATAGTTTCACTTCTGTGTGGAATATAGAAAAACCAAACAAAGGGATAGACAAAGACAAACTTCGAAAGCTGACCATAGGTATGAGACAACCTTGAGCGGTGGGGGAATGGGAGGTAGGGGAAGGGTGAAAATAGTGTGTGTCCAGGGAGAGCACAAGGGAATATGGTGGTAGACTTTGGGTGCTTTGGTGGTGGGAGGACTACTGTGACCACACAAAAATTAAATTGTGAATAAATAAATAAAACAAATTTAGCAAATATCATCAACCTTTTGCCAAAGTGGTTATAGCAATTCACATTCCCACCAGCAATGGATGAGAATGCCTCTACTCAACATCTTCATCTTCACCTTGTACTGACAATCATTTAAATGGTAGTCTTTCAGGTGTGTGTGTGTGTGTGTGTGTGTGTGTGTGTGTGTGTAGTATTCAGCTGTGGATTTTATTTGCATTTTCTTGATAACTAAAGAAACTCTTTATTCTGGCTATTCCTGGAAGGGTGTGTGTGTGTGTGTGTGTGTGTGTGTGTGTGTGTGTGTGAGAGAGAGAGAGAGAGAGAGAGAGAGTGTGGGTGTGTGTGTGTAATATTTGATGATGGATATGGATAAACGTACTACCTTCTTGATAACATATTCCAAGAAGAGGGGGTTGTATTTAAGAAAGTTTTAAAGAGGGCCTCCCTGGTGGCATAACGGGTTAAGTCTTAGCACTATAAAGCAAAAAAACAATACATCCAATTGTGGACTTCCAACTTGCTTCCCCTAGATATCTGCGCCAGTCTTTAAACCTCACATATGATGGGGATAACAATAATGATACAATCACACTTAAACGAGTGTACCAAGCCTACTACAGAGTCAACATGTAAGTAGGCAGACAAGTAAAACACAGTCTTTAAGCTTTTATTTGAAATACATATCAATAACAATTTGTGATACTTAATATCGCATAGCCTGAGAAAACATGCTTTTCATTAAAGTATACATAAACGCAAGTCATTTCTCTTCCAAATATTAAATTTAAATTAGGTAACATATAAGTGCATATTATATGCACAGGAACCTCCATATACTAATAAGAGACCAACAAAATATCTCAAATAGGTTAGCACAGGGAAGAACAATTATTTTGAATTATGGAACTATTTTCTAAGATTAACTAAGGTGATGGACTGCACACGTATAATATTGTGTTGCAGTATAATAACGGGTTGCATAATCACTGCTCAAAATAGCTAAATAGCTCTCTGTGACTTCCCTTTTAGGTCAAAGACAAAAATTATCTGCACTAGGGAAAAAAACCCAGCTCAATGAACCTATAGAAATCATGTAGGATTACATCTTGAAACAGTGATCTAGAATTAAAGATAGATTTTTCCCTACTCTATGTCAACCATAAGCACGTTTTTTTCTTTTTGAGAATTAAACAGAACAGTGTTCTAGGTTTTTGCTGAATTTGCTGTTCTTAGGAATATTTTTAAGAGAAAAAAAACTATCCAATGACAAAAGCATACCAAAAGCAATTAGAAATCCCTTAAATATACTACTTACGGGGCACGCACACCAAATAAGCAATAGTAGGCCTACTGCATGGATGATGTACATCAATGTAAGTACCTCGGTGAAGTAACGTGTATGGGGGGGGCAATATCTCAATGAGCCTTTATCCACAGCTGGAGTGACTCAACTCCATATTTTCTACAAACTGTAATACACAACTGAATACATATCTGAACATTGTCTTGATTGTGCTCCTTTCTGTTTCAATAGCAATTGTTCCAACTAAAGTAGGAATTTCTAGATGTTGGACTTCATCTATGCCTCACAGGCCTCATAGTCCGTAGGCCCAATGCTGAACACAGAATCACTGCTTGATTGATACACACAGCTGAATTGACATTACCTTTATAATCAGAAAATAGGTAGCAGGAAAAAGGCAAGTATGGGAAAGTATAGTGGTGACTGGGGAAGTGGAGAGAAGGGCTAGAAGCTATATGGGGTAATTCTATTATTATAACCTAATAGGATGGGAGCCTCTTTCTATTAAATCAATGTTAGTATAAGATGCTTTTAAGTACCAGAAATATAAAACTTACCTAGAGCCTGAAGGAATACTAAGCATCTCTTTGATATTCCAGACATTAAAATTCATTTCTTATGGCTATCCCTATTAAAGAGATATTAATTTAAAATATTAATATAGTGTAATTCCCCCCAAAGATTACTTTATTGGTGACTCATATAAGTAGATGAAGACATTTCAGCAGTTATATACTCATCTAATTGGTGATAATTCCCATTACCTATGTGCCAGAAACAGGTATTTTGCTATTAAACTGCATATAATTCCCACTCTTTCTTAATACCAGGGAGAGTCCAATAATCATGAAACAATAAATTTGACTTCCATCTTCTTCCCTTTTTCCCCTCTTTTCTTACCACCCTCCTAATACTCTACTTTTAAGAAAGGACAGATAAACCTCATGTTTCATTGCCTGATACAATGACTGTAACCCCAAGAATATGAGTTCTTCCCAGACCACAGGATACTAGAATGTCAAGAGAGTTGTGGAATTTGGGCAGTAAAGAAGTAAAGAGCAGTGCTTTGAGTAAAACTGACTTTCCATACCTCTTAAAAGTAGTTGCCTATTTTGTTCATTGCCAACCTAACACACTGCATGCACACTTCATTATGATGATCATATAGTGTGGATTCTTGAAACAAGACCAATTTCTAAAATTTGTCTTTCTGGTATCACAAAACATTCATGTTTATAAGATTATGTATTACCATTGAGGGCATCAGAAAAGGATTCCCACATATGGTGGCTAGAACTGATGAAACATTATTGTCCCAACACAGACCTAGACAAAATGAAACATGTTCGGAACAAATAAAGATATTTTGGTATTTTTTTATATAATTTAACCTTGTTAAGAGAAATGTTACATTGGAGTTTTCTAATTTTCTAGAAAATAGATGCATTTTGGAGTTCATAGACATATGTTTTATAAAACCTTTTTATAAAAAAAAATATATTTATTTATGCATACAAGCTAGGGTACAGGCCCGAGGTGTGGGGCGGCGAGAGGGTTCACCAGAGACAGAGTGGGGAGCAGAACAGGCAGATCGACAGAAATACACTGCTGAGGGGAGCAGCAGACAAGGTAGGGGAGGTCTGCTGCACCATGTGGGAACCTCCCTGGCCGGGCATTGAACTTGCGTCGCTGCTGCCAACACTCCACAGCATAGCACTTAACTGCTGCGCCTCCAGGGAGGCCCATGTTTTATAAAATCTTAAGAGTAGGACACAGGGGCCTCCCTGGTGGCGCAGCGGTTGAGCGCTGCGCTGTGGAGCTGTCAGCAGCGCTTGGTGCAAGTTTGACGCCCAGCCGGGGAGAATCCCACATGGTGCAGCAGACCTCTCCTGCCTTGCCTGCTGCTCCCCTCAGCAGTGTATTTCTGATCTGCCTGTTCTGCTCCCCACTCTGTCTCTCGCCACCCCACGCCTCTGGCCTGTACCCCAGCTTGTATGTATAAATAAATAAATCTTTAAAAAAAAAAAAAGAGTAGAACACAGGATAAAGGGCTAAAGGAGGCACTACTATTTTCACAACCTTTACTATTTGCCATGCTTAGTGCTACTATCTATGCTGCAGTATATAATAAGGTTAATGATTTTGTGAGATAGGTATTGTTATCCCTGTTTATAATTTTGTGAAAGTTCATGTGGGCTAAATTATTAGACCAAGTCTTTTCCAATAGGTAAGTAGTTCTATACTAGGTCAGTCTAGTACCAAACCCCATGTGGTTTCAAATACATCATGCTCATTATTTCTCAACACTGACTCTTTTTTAGGTACATTCTAGAACCAAGTACATCTGTATTTCTCTCCTGATAAAACAGTGGGGTAATTAAATGAAAAGATATGACTTTAGAGGAACCAGGTCAAGGTTCACATCCTGACTCTTATTTATAAATTATATGAACTTGGACAAATTGGTTAATTTCTTTGAACTTCAGTTTCATCATCAGTTAAATGAAGATAACACCTACTCTTAAGCATGGGGTAGAGATTCAAAATCATGTCTGTACCCAGACACTGGCCCTTCCTAAGTGCTTCTTACTTTCTCAGTGATGGTGGCTTCACCATTTTAAAAGAAATCCATGGTTTCTTGAGGCCTTCCATATTCATCTACTCTCAGCTCATAGGACTCTTATTTATAACACACCATAGTCTTTCATATTTACTTTAGTTGAGGATAAAGTTCATGCAGGATCAGGACTAAATGCCAAGTTAATAATTTTGTCTCAACCCTACTGAACATAATTCAGGAAAGTTCTTCTTTGTAGACTACCTTCAAAGAAGTTCAGTGCAGGGGCCTCCCCGGTGGCGCAGCGGTTAGGCGTTGCGCTGTGGAGCTGTCGGCAGGGGCGACACGAGTTCGACGCCCGGCCGGGGAGAGTCCCGCATGGCACGGCAGACCTCTCTTGCCTTGCCCGCTGCTCCCCTCAGCAGTGTATTTCTGATCTGCCTGTTCTGCTGCCCACTCCGTCTCTGGTGAACCCTCTCGCCGCCCCACGCCTCTGGCCTGTACCCCAGCTTGTATGTATAAATAAAAAATAAATCTTTAAAAAAAAAAAAAAAAAAGAAGTTCAGTGCAATATTACTTTTACACAATGTAAACAAACTAATACCTCATTGCTATGAAAACTGAAGAAAATTTATTTTTGAAACAGGTAGTATTGTACAGAGAGGTTCACAGGCAAATTCTACCAGACATTTAAGGAGTAAGGAAATTATAGCAATTTTCTGGAATCTATTCCAAAAGGTAGAAGCAAGGAAAAACTTTCTCATTCAATAAGGCTAGCATTGCCCTAATACCAAAGCCACAAAGACATAACAACAACAACAAAAAAAACACATACCGATATCTCTGATGAACATAGATACAAAGTCCTCAATAAAATATTAGCAAATTCAATCCAATATATATAAAAAGGTGGGCTTCCCTGGTGGCACAGCGGTTAAAGTCTCAGCACTATCAAGCTATTGCCAGTCACTGCAGCATGAGTTTGATCCCCGGCCAGGGAGCTAAACCACATGCCCAGCAGACCTCTCCTGTCAGGCCCACTGCTCCCCTCAGCAGCGTATTTCAGTGGATCTGCCTGTTCTGCTTCCTACTCTGTCTCTGGTGGATCCTATCTTTTCCTGCACCGCTGGCCTGCACACCAACTCTTACATGCATAAATAAATAAATCTTTAAAAAAAAGAAGAAAATTAGTATGATCATATCAATAGATTTTTTAAAAAGTATTTGACAAAAATACCCATTCATAATAAAAACACTCAACAAAGTAGGAGAGGGGAACTTTCTCAATTTGATAGAAAACATTACAAAAAATCCGAAGCTAACATTATGCTTAATGGTGGGAAACTAAAAGCTCTCCAACTAAGACCAGAAACAAAACAAGTATGTCCCCTCTCCTCTCATTATACTAGAAGTCCCAGCTAATGAACTAAAACAAGAAAAGGAAATAAAAGGCATACATGTAGAAAAAAAGAAATAAAATTGTCTTTGTTCAAAGATGCACAAAACCCAAAAGAATAGAAAAATGATTATAGCAACACTTCAGGATAAAGATTAACATACAAAAGTCAAACACTTCCTTATTATCTATGAGTGATGAACAAATAGAACTTGAAACACAATACCATTTATATTAGCATCCCCCAAGATTAAATACTTAAGTATAAATCTAACAATCTAACAAAATATGTACAAGATCTATATATATTTCAAGTACCTAGATCAGCACACTTATTGCATATTTTATTAAAGGTGTTATATTTAAGTAAATAAAGGATTCCAGATTCTTATGTTTATTTTTTGATAGTCTGAGTTCTCTCCCATTCACACTAAACAGAAATTTCCCCTTCTAGAGTCGATATTTAGAATCTAAACAATTTTATACAAATCACTACAAGACCACTAAGAATATTATTACTAGGTATTAACTAGATGCTAGATCATCTCTCAACTACCATTTTTGTTTTCGCTGACAGAATAATTTATATATTCTGTGGCTTGGGGATTAGAATGACTTCCAGGGTTTCAGACCTAACTTACTCTTAAGAGATTTCTTAAACGTGATTGAAGAAATCCCATGATTACACCCTTTGACTATGTCTACGAACCACATGGGACTTGAGGTGCTCAGTCTCAGGTTTATCTGTCTTGTGCATTTACCTGTCTCCATGCTACCTCTAGAGGCTTAAATTCCCAGAAAGCAGAAAAAATCCCATCTGCCTAAACCTCTCCTTGCAGACACTAGGACAACTCCAGCAGGAAAGAGGTAATCGTTCTCAGATAGGCCTCTAGTCATTCTAAGGTAAAGGAACTGAAGTGCACACATTGAAAACTTTCGAGGTCAGGGTTCCCTCCCCCTCTCATTTCCCATTCTTATTAAAGGAAGCATAAAAAAGGGAGGAAAGGTTGAGCGAAAGCAGGAATGCAACTGTTTCCACAGGGTCCAGGCGGTAGGCAGCAGAGGAACACGTGAGCGGAAGAAGGTGCCCTGAAGGGCAGAGCCCCGCCACCGCACACTGTCTTCAACCTCACCACACGAGGCCCTCTGAGAACCCCTCCTGTTCCTCCGCTAGTCACAGGAAAAGCTGATCTTTCCATCAGACTTCGTGGCCTCGCTGGCTCTGACTAGGCCCTCCTCAAACTCATATATCCTCCTCTCTCACTTTCACTTTCTTCATCCAGGAGACACACTCTGGGCTCCTAGACTGGCATTCCGATGTCCTTCCCTGAGCCTCTTAGGGAGCTTTCATAATCATCACCAAAGCGGGCTTCCTATTCACCCTGGCTTCTGGGCCTTGCGTCGCCCCAGCTTGGGGGGAGAGGCTGCAGCCCCTGAAAATCTGGCAAAAACAACTAAGGATGACCACAGAAGCCTCTCTGAGGAGCCAGAGCGGCCGTCACTCATAAGGAAAGAAAGGGCGGCTACGAACGCCAAGGTGAGGCTCCAGCGAAGAACCCAGAATCTCGCAAAACTCTAAGTACCGGTGGTTACTTCCGCAACTCTCCTCAAGGTTCCCCAGCCCTCCCCTCCCCCCACCTGCATTCCAGCTCGCCCAGTCCAGACCCAGCCCCTCACCCCACCCCTCCATTCTCCACCTCTGACAGCCGGCATGCGCCCTGGGGCTGCGCTGATTTGGTGGAGCACCGGGTCCTGACAAGGATACCAAAGCATTGCGACCCCGCCCCCTGGTCTGCTCTGACCAATGAGGATTACTCCCTGCCCTCTGGGCCCCGCCCAGCTGTAACACGTGACTAACGGTTTTAACGGTCCCTAGTGATTTGAAATGAGAGGGCCTTGCCCAGGCTGGCAGCTTTCCTCAGGACATGAACTGCTACACGCCACACCTAGCCCTCTTACACTTCCTAAGACACACACTTGCTTCCGCGCTCACACCCTTTTCCCATCCGCAACTCATCTGCACCCCCTCAGCCAATACAGACCGGGTCTCCAGTGACTTGGTAGACATCCTGCTGCTTGTGGAATGGACTTGGTGGACAGGGGGCTAGAGTGAGAGCTGCGCAGGAGGAGCAACCAGGAGAGAGGCAAATGTGGTCCGACCAGCACAGGGAATTGGAGGCCGGAAGCGGAGGGAAAGGGAAAGAAAGCATCCAGGGTTCCTGACCTGCTGGAGCAGTCTGACGGAAGGGTGGGCAAGGGCACAGGGTGTAGGGCAGGAGGAATCCCTTTAACTCTGCCTTTGATAGTTAAAGATGAGTTTTTAATGCCACAAAGCAAGATGAGATCAACAATGAAGACGTACAGATGGAAAACAGATGTACTGAGCCCCTGGAGTTTAGAGACCTAGAGGAGGGAAAGGCAGCAAAGGAACCAGAGTGTTTGTGGCCAGGGACAGGGAAGGACTGCAGAAGATTGTGGTGGAAGCTCCACAGGCTATACTTCAAAAGGAGGAGGAAGAGATCAGCGATGTCAAACGCTACAGATACCCGGGGAAGATAAGTGAGAATTAGTTGTTGGTGACCTTGACAGGAGCAGTTTCAGTGGCATAGTGGAATGAAAACCCGACTGTCATGTTGATGCAAGAGATAAGGGACGTCAGAATATACAAAGAATGCTTGAAACATTTAAAAATGGCCAAAGACCTGAACAGATACCATACCAAAGAAGATGTATCAGTGGCAGATAAACGTATGAAATGCTCAACTTTATCTGTCATGAGGGAAATGCAAATTAAAAGAATAAGAGTTGGTACATATACACAATGGAATACTATTCATCATGGAAAGAAGATAAACACATGCAATTTGCAGCGACATGGATGGAATTAGAGGGGATCATACTCAGTGAAATAAGCCAGAAAGAAGAGAAAAATATCGAATGGTTTCACTTATAACAGGACTATAAGGAAACCAAATAGGAGAGAGACAATCGGCGG